>SJYW01056985.1:575744-585890 GCA_006410735.1 Raphicerus campestris | reverse complement strand
GTGGCTATCCCTACCTGTGAAGGCATGGTGAAGCTGCCGTTTTCGGATACTGGCCAGTGACTTCTTGATGTCTACACTGTTTTTCTATAGCCAGAGGCCTTAGGTGGGTGGTACTGAGAGTTCTGCAGATGGAGTTTGGGAGGTTGAAACCCTGGCTCAATAGGATCCAGGGCAGTGGAGCTGGAAGGGCCTGGCTTTGTCATTTCCCAGCAGGTGGGGGCAGTTTCTACCTGGGACGGACTTCCTTACTTCCTCTCTCCCTTAGCTTCCTTCCTGACTCCCGGCAGTCCTGGAGGCCAACCAGGCAGAGGGGTGTATCCCCACTTGCCAGGTGAGGGGACTGAGGCTGTGTTCCAGGGCTGCCGGGACTAGGACTGAGAAGGGGAACTGAGAGGTTTTCTGATTTCCCCGCGGAAGTCTAGGCTGGCGGAGTGGGGAGCGTCCCGGGCACCACAATGGCTGCCCTGGCCAAGGGGCTTCCCGGTGGGCTGATGGAGAACCACCAGGGGGCAGAATTTTGTTTTCTCTAATGTGCGAGCTGCAGGGAAGGATGGGGGGGGTCTCCACTGGGTCACCGAACCCTGCTAATGCAGTGTTTCTTTCTTGTTTTACAGCCAAGAAAGGGAAGGAAAAGGACTAGCGGCCAGGCCCAGATGCCAAGGAGCCCCGGCTTCACTTGGAGGCCCGGCCCACGCCCTCCCTCCACAGGCTCAAGATGTTACCCACCAGTGCCTTCTTCCTCCTCATTAGCTTTATCAATCATGCCCTGCTTTTTCCCTCTCACTTGCCTACATCACCCCAAGTGCCCAAAATGGGGAGGGACAACGGATTCTGGGCAGCTTGAGCACCCTCGACCTCCGCAAAAGGATTTGATTCCCCTGTATCCACTTTTCTTTTTCCTCCAACTGGATGCCATTACTAAGAAATAAATAAAATAAATATCTTTTTGTCCCCAATAAAAGCTTTTCTTTTAATATATAAAAGCCCCTTCCCAGGGAGTTTGCTGTGGTGATTTGTTGGAGGTGGGAGAATGGAGGAGAAAGAGGGCTGGAGGGAATGGTGGCTTTCGGGGGTTTAGGGGCTTGGTGGTGAGTGCCCCCCAGAGCTCATGGAGAAAGAACAGTTATGAAAATTTCTTCCAGGGACCCCTATTGACCCCTGGAAGGGTGCCCCTGGTCAAGTCCCCTGAGCCCTTCAGTCCTGTTTCTCCAGGGGTCAGGCCAGGGGTGGGGAGGGAACCCGGGGGCGATAGGACTGACTCCGCCATCTCGGTTTCCCCCAGGTCAGGATCTTTGGGTCCAGCCCCCTGCCAATCCAGAAGGTTCTATCTTGAGAGAAGAGAGGTGGGGGTAGCTTGCCCTCCAGCCCTGCCCATTCCTCCCACCCCCATCAAGGAAGACTGTTGGGGTCAAATCCACCCAACCTGGGGGTTTTTCCCTGCTGACCCACTGGAGCGTCCCTCATACTCTGCAGAGGACAGTGCGAATACCCCTCGCAGTCCCACCCTCACTACGTGTGACCTGGGACAAGCCCCCTCCTTGGGGAGAGGGACAACTCCACAGAAGGATGGAACCGCTCAGCTCAGCCTAGGGTGGGAGGTGGTGGACCCTACTTCCTGAGTGAACCCCTGATCTCCCCACTGGCCCATCCTGAATGTGACCCGGGCGTGCTATAAGGGGTATGTTCAGAGCCCACTCTGCCTGGCTTCCAGCCAGCCCACCCCCAACACCCACCCAACCAGAGCCTGGCTGAGTAGCTGCAGCAAGGGGNGGTGCCCTCTCCTGAGGCCCCCAAGCCTGGGGCCTCTCCCTGAAGCCTCTCTGAGTCCCCCCACCTCCAGATGTGTATAAGAGACAGCACCCAACCAGAGCCTGGCTGAGTAGCTGCAGCAAGGGGAGTCTCTGCCCCTGGAGTGGTATTTAGGAGGAGGGGCGGAGCCTACATGCGGGGGTGTCGGGAGGGGGGTGTCGGGGGCAGAAAGCACCGGTTACAGCAGAATAGGGGTCCCTCCCTTCCATTCCCTTCCTGAGCCTCCTTTCCCTCTTGCTCCTCCCAAAGGAGGCTCTGCTTCCTTCCAGGTGTCCCTTCTTTCAGCCACGCCAGCCGTCACAGTGGGGCAAGGTGCCCATGTGGGCCAGTGCCCCCCAGCTCCCTGAGGCAGGACAACAGAGATGGGTCAGACCGTCCGGCTCAGTCACCTTCTGGGGCTGATCCTCCTCGGCCTGAGCAGAGACCTGGTCTCGGAATCCAGCCAGAGCCTCTTCTGAGCCTCGCGGGGTCTCGGGGACCTCAGTTCTCTTCGGAGAACGTAAACACTGAGAAGTGCCTCCAATCTCCTGGACATCAGCCGAGCCACGTGCTCGCCCGCACACGCACCAGCACCTCCAGTGGCACCCCTGCCTGCCTACCTGGCAGTGCCAATGTTCCGATACTGGCAGAGCAGCAGGTGCCGGAAGGTCTTTTTAAAGGTGGCGTTGCAGAGGGCATAGCAGGCCGGGTTGATGGTGCTGTTGACATAGCAGAGCCAGTAGCCGATGGACCACACAGTCTCGGGGATGCAGCTCTGGCAGAAGGTGTTCACCAGGACCATGACGTTGTAGGGCGTCCAGGTGAGGATGAAGGCCAGCAGGATGGCGAAGATGGTCCGAGTCACCTTGCGCTCCCGGGCCGCCATCTGCCGCTTCTTCCGCACCTGGCTGCGAGCGATGCTGGCAAACTTCCGGGCCACGTTGGCCGCCGGGCGCATGCCAGCCGGTGTGGCAGGCACGATCTCAATGGCTGTCACACACTCGTTGCCTGTCTGCTTCGTTACAATCTGGATCTTGGACCATTTGGAGGCCGGGTTGAGGGTCCGTGGCTGGAGGGGGGGTGCGGGTGTGGCTGGTGTGGTGGCCTCTGTGGTTGACAGCTCTGTGGGTGGGCGTTCCTTGGTGTTTTGGGTGGCGCTGCCCGAGCTGGACTCATTGGAGGTGTCCTTGTCGGCCATGGGGCGTGGCGGTGGCGGCAGCACAGGCGGAGGAGCCTCCTCTAGCTTCCCGTTGCGCAGCTCGCCCCGAGCTGCGGCGTCTCCCTGGGGCGGCGGTTTCTTGAGGCTCTGCTTCATAAGGGGGCTCTTGAGGAAGGCCAGGGTCTTGGCCTTCTTCTCCTTTGGGCCTTCGGGCCGGTGCTTGTGAACTCGGCTGCGACTGGCCAGGGAGATGTGGACGTAGAGCACCGTCATGATGACCACGGGCAGGTAGAAGGCGGCGATGGCCGTGCCAAAGGTCACTGCGGGATTGGACAGGAACTGGATGAAGCATTGGTTATCGGGCACCGTCCGCTTGCCCACCACAAACTGCCAGAACAAGATGGCAGGCGCCCAGAGCACGAAGGACAGGACCCAGGCGGCGGCGATCATCAGGCCTGCCATCTTGGTGGTGCGCCGGGCGGGGTAGGTGAGGGGCTTGGTGACGCAGAAGTACCGGTCGAAGCTGATGATGAGCAGGTTCATGACGGAGGCGTTGCTCACCACGTAATCCAGGGCCAGCCACAGGTCACAGACCACGGCGCCCAGCGGCCAGTAGCCCTTGATGATGTACACGGTGTAGAGGTTCATGGAGAAAGCGCCTATGATGAGATCGGCACAGGCCAGGCTGAAGAGGAAGTAGTTGTTGACCGTCTGCAGCTGCCTGTTGACCTTGATGGACAGCATTACCAGGATGTTCCCCACGACCGTCACCAGGCTCAGGGAGCCTGTCACGGTGGCGATGAACACCATCTCCACAGTCTCATAGCGGTTATGGGTTGACGTGGCCAGGCGCACCGACTGGTTGCCCGAGCTGCTGTTGATCGGGGTGAAGTTCGCCATTTTGGATAGTGGCAGCGGGCGGACAGTGTCTGGAACAAGAGAGGAAGGGGGTGAACTGCTGAAGCGCCTGAGAGGCACGAGGCGGGGTGCCCTGGAGGCAAGGCGACAGAGGAGCAGCATCGTCCTGCAGAGCCTTAGAGAACCCGGTCCCATCACTTCCTCCTATCTCCACTCATGTGGCGTTTACTGGGTGCCTACTCTGTGCAAGGGGACAACAGAGGATGAGATGGCTGGACGGCATCACTGACTCAGCGCACATGAGTTTGGGTAAACACCGGGAGTTAGTGATGGACAGGGAGGCCTGGCATGCTGCAGTCCATGGGGTCACAAAGAGTCAGACACGACTGAGCGACTGAACTGAACTGAACTCTGTGCAACTGCTGCTGTAGGCGCTGGGGTTACAGACGTGAAGGAGACACACGCAGCCTCCCACTCTCATGGAGCTCACATCCCGATCAGGGGAGACATACAAACACATGAGCAATGAAAAAGCGCTAGAATGAAAACAAGGGCAGGTGACAGAGAATGAGTCAGAGAGGGGATGGGCAGTCAGAGCTGCAGAGAGTGGCCTCGGCAAGGGCGATGGCAGAGCTGAGGCCAGAGGCATGTGCGAGGTATGGACAGGAGGCCAGTATGGGTGGAGAGGTGGGGGCAAGGGTGGTCCTGACACCAGCACGTGGCTCAGGTCAAAGGTATTCCTTTATTCACTCTCTTTGTCACTTCTTTTTTTTTTTTTTAGATTTTTAAATGTTTTTTTAATCAGAGGATAATCACAATATTGTGCTGGTTTTTTGCTATCCATCCACATGAACCAGCATTAGGTACACATATGTCCCTTCCCTCTTGAACTTGGTCACTTCTTAACCAAACGTTCCAGCGGGACTTGCCCACTAACCCCTACAGAAGGCACTGGGGACAAAGGCAAGAATATATACTACCAGCTAATGTGCACTGTCTACCAAGCACTTTCTGTGCTTTTTGTAAGTATTCATTCATTTCATCTTCACAACAAACCTAGGAAGTAGACACGGTTATTTATCTGTTTATTGGTCATGAGGCATGGTACGTGGGATCTTAGTTTCCTGACTAGGAATCAAACCCACACCCTCTGCAGTGGAAGCATAGGGTCTTAACCGCTGGACTGCCAGGGAAGATACTGTTATTTCTTACTAACAGATGAAGAAACCGAGGCCATAACCTGCCCAAGGTTCCATAGCTCCTGCTGCTCATGTTGCTGTCCCAGAGCTAAGGGATCTGGCAGAGGGAGGCCCAAAGAGCCACAGGAGCCAGTGGTCCCAGAGGTGACCTGATCTGATCATGGAGCAGGTGGTGTGGAACCAGAAATTCAATGAGGAGGGGACAGTGCCACTGTGGCAGCCCCTCCTGGAGCCCCCCCCATCCCCAGGGCACGGGGGTGCAGTGCAAGGGCAGCTGGGGTCTGTCTGTGAAGAACCAGAAGCCCAAAGGGCCCGTCCGCTGAGGCTAAACTCTCAGGGCTTCCCGGGGGCCAGTGCCCGATGGGAACCCGCAGGGGGAGCGAGTGGCCCAGAGGGGCTGCGGCAGGGGCACCCATGGCCAGCCCCCGAGGGTGCCCCTCGCCCACCAGTGCACACTGGGTGCCCTCGCCGGAGGCCCCCAAGCCTGGGGCCTCTCCCTGAAGCCTCTCTGAGTCCCCCCACCTCCTCTCCCTCCGTGTGAGGGAGGCCCACGCCCAGTGCGCTGTGCCAGGGCAGCCGTTCAGCCCAGCCTCCTTCACACCCGCCAACACGCGCACCATTACACACGCACACGGGCCCATCACAGCCCTGCCAGCCCCGCAGCTCCCTGGCGTATATACGTAGTTCTGTGCGTCTGTGTGAGAGAGAGGCGGAGGAAGTGGGGTGTGGAGGAAGGAACCCGCGCCCCACAGCCCAGGCTCCCAGGGTCTTAGCTGGGCGGCCATGAGCAAGCCACCTCGCCTCCCTGCCCCTCCTGGTCTCCTTTGCAAAGCAGAGAGAGAGGCTGCCTGTCCTGGGACAGCCTCCCTCCTGGCAGCGATGCGGGTCAGCACCTCAACTGCCTCTCCGGCACAAACATGCACTGGAGGCTGGAACCAGGTGCCAGGGTGACCCTCCTGCGCCCACCCTCCCCTCCAAGCCTGGCTTCAGTCAGCCACCATCACAGCCCCAGCCTCCTGGCCTGGCAGTTTCAATCCTCACACTCAAATCCTTAGTTCACAGGAGAGGCTCAGAGCAGGGTGATGCCACCCCTAAGGTGGCAGAAGAGTCAAGGGCAAAGACCAAGTACCATGCTCACAGACTCCAAAATAGAAGCTTGGGCACCACCTTCTGGGCGAGACAGGAGGCAGAGGCACCCAGCCTGGGGAGGCTGCCTTCTATAGGCATGTGCCGGCTGGCTGGCGAGGGCTGGGCAGGAATGGTTCATCCACCAGCCCCAAGGAAACCCTCGCCTTAGACCTCCCCCTCCAGCCCCCCACCAGGATCCAGACACAGGCCAGTGAGATAGGAATGGAGATGGAGGTACCAAACAGGAAACACATAATAGCTCTTGTTTATTGAGTGTGAACTATGAGTCAGGGATCCCTCTGAGCTCTTTATATAGATTATCGGGCTTAATCCTCACAGCAGCCAAAAAAGGCAGGTGCTATAAGTGTCTTCATCTTACTGAGATATCTTCTTACACGCGAGGATAATGTGAATTAACTCGCCTAAAGTCACCCAGTGTGTAAGGAGGGGTGCGGGCAGAATTAGAACCCGGGAGCCACCTTAACCCCCAGGTGCTACAACAGCCTCTTGCTTTCCTGCCTCTCCTCTACCCTGCCTCAGGTGGCTCAGCGGTTAAAAGAATCCATCTGCAATATAGGAGACACCAGAGACAGGAGTTCGATACTAAGGTTGGGAAGATCCCCTGGAGAAGGAAAAGCAACCCACTCCAGTATTCTTACATAGAGAATCCCGATGGACAGAGGAGCCTGGCAGGCTACAGTCCATGGGGTCACAAAGAGTTGGACAGGACTGAGCACAGAGCACAGGGGTTTATCTGGGGAGGCCTGGGTGTAGGGTCTCTTNGCAGAGAGAGAGGCTGCCTGTCCTGGGACAGCCTCCCTCCTGGCAGCGATGCGGGTCAGCACCTCAACTGCCTCTCCAGCACAAACATGCACTGGAGGCTGGAACCAGGTGCCAGGGTGACCCTCCTGCGCCCACCCTCCCCTCCAAGCCTGGCTTCAGTCAGCCACCATCACAGCCCCAGCCTCCTGGCCTGGCAGTTTCAATCCTCACACTCAAATCCTTAGTTCACAGGAGAGGCTCAGAGCAGGGTGATGCCACCCCTAAGGTGGCAGAAGAGTCAAGGGCAAAGACCAAGTACCATGCTCACAGACTCCAAAATAGAAGCTTGGGCACCACCTTCTGGGCGAGACAGGAGGCAGAGGCACCCAGCCTGGGGAGGCTGCCTTCTATAGGCATGTGCCGGCTGGCTGGCGAGGGCTGGGCAGGAATGGTTCATCCACCAGCCCCAAGGAAACCCTCGCCTTAGACCTCCCCCTCCAGCCACCCGCCAGGATCCAGACACAGGCCAGTGAGATAGGAATGGAGATGGAGGTACCAAACAGGAAACACATAATAGCTCTTGTTTATTGAGTGTGAACTATGAGTCAGGGATCCCTCTGAGCTCTTTATATAGATTATCGGGCTTAATCCTCACAGCAGCCAAAAAAGGCAGGTGCTATAAGTGTCTTCATCTTACTGAGATATCTTCTTACACGCGAGGATAATGTGAATTAACTCGCCTAAAGTCACCCAGTGTGTAAGGAGGGGTGCGGGCAGAATTAGAACCCGGGAGCCACCTTAACCCCCAGGTGCTACAACAGCCTCTTGCTTTCCTGCCTCTCCTCTACCCTGCCTCAGGTGGCTCAGCGGTTAAAAGAATCCATCTGCAATATAGGAGACACCAGAGACAGGAGTTCGATACTAAGGTTGGGAAGATCCCCTGGAGAAGGAAAAGCAACCCACTCCAGTATTCTTACATAGAGAATCCCGATGGACAGAGGAGCCTGGCAGGCTACAGTCCATGGGGTCACAAAGAGTTGGACAGGACTGAGCACAGAGCACAGGGGTTTATCTGGGGAGGCCTGGGTGTAGGGTCTCTTCTCATTCCCTGTGGGTTCCCTCTCTTAGCTTTCCCAGAGAAAAACAGATCTCTTATCTCCATCTGAATAGCTTGTCTCCCATCAGGTGGCCAAGGGTTTACTCGCCCTGGACCTGCTTGGGGAAGTGGCCAGCTGCATGCAGACAGGTCTAGGCAAGTACGTTCTCCTCTTCCCGCCCCAAATATCTTTCAGGGGGTCACCTGCAGCCTCTGCTGGGGTGCTTCTCTGGGATTCAGGCCCCGCGGGAACCTGGGGAGCAGCCACCGTCCGGGGATGTGTGCACCGCTAGATGGCAATGTCAGTCCCTGGGTGCAGCTCCGGACCTAGAGCAGGTGGCCGCTATTCGCCCACCGCCCCCAAACTCCAAGAGCGACTGGGAACTCAGGGGAAGTCCCAGGTAGGGCTTCACAGGGGGAGGGACTAGGAGCCCCCTCGCCAGGCCCCACCCGGAGCTGCCTTGGGCTCCTCCAGGGTTCCACAGTGGGAAAGTTAAGGGCACCCGGTTCCATCCGGCACACTGCGAGGCATGGGTGGGCGGGAAGGCGAGTGCGAGTTCTGTTTGTGTGTGATCACTGGGGAGCGCGAGTAGAAGCTAGTAGCTGTCCGCGAGTGCTGTGTGTGTGCGCGCTGAGCCACGCCTGGATACCAGTGCGCCCGTGCGCGCGTGAGCATGCTCGCGCGGTGTGGACACGTGCATGTGCATGTCTGTGTGTGCCTGGAGTGCTGCGGCCTGGGGATGCACACGGTTCGGGCGTGCCTGCATCTGTGAACCTGTGTACAGGAGCAATGCCGGACCCACCGTGGGTCCTGTGGGTCCCTCCCCTGCCCGGAGGCTCAGCCCATACTTCGGCTGTCTGAGTATGAAGAAGGTTGGCCAAGAACCCGGTCTAGATCGCTCCCCGCCTGTGTATGGGGAAGCGTTCCGGCTGCACCGCAAGACCCGACTACAATCTGAGTTGCCTGGGAGACCCCAGACGTGGGGGCGTCATCTTAGCCCAGGGCCCCGCGGTGTCTGCGTCCCCAGCGCTGAGGTGCCGACTCCCGGACTGGGACGGGCTTTTGTCGAGGGGTTGCTGTTAGAGTCTCTCAACCTGACTTGCGGGACACTCGGTTCTGCTCAGTGTGCCCACTGCGCAGATACCGCCAAAGGGCGCCCTGTCTGCGGGGGAAGGGTGCGAGAAGCACCTCCATAACTGAGGCCCGGCCGGGACTTGTGTAAGGCGTGTGTAAGACTCTTTCCCATCTCACACTCCTAACCCCGAACCCCGCCGAAGAGGCACCACCCGGTTCCAGGGGCTGGAGAGGGCACCCGGCTTCTCGAGCCCTGGACTGGGGTGGGCCTCGTTGGGAATTATTACTGGGCCCAACTGGAGACCACGTCTCCCGACCCCCTGGTTGTCGAAGGGGCCCTGGCTCCCCCGTGCCCCACCCTCCCCCAACTCCCTGGAACGCAGTTCCTGCAGCCTTTGGTCGTGGGCACCTTGCTTTCCAGGGTCCTGGAGCCCCCCTTTCCCAGGCGCGGTGGGCTCGCGTTCCCTGTACGCCAGGGCCGGGGGGCAGTGGTGGTGAAGGGCGGGGGTGGGGGTGAGTCCTCGATTTATAGGCGTTCACGCTAGGGCTCCATGAAGGCTGTGGTCTCTGCCGCGTCCCTGGGGCAGGAGAGGAGACTCAGGAGTTGCGGGGAGGGAGAAGGGGCGCAGGGGATTTGGCACCGACACTGCACTGCGCGTGACACTTCCGCCATCGGGCTTGGGGCTTGGTGCTGGATCTCCCAGTCTCTGAGCCCGGGCGACAAAGGAGGGGAGTCTTGGAGCGGGGAGGGGCGCCAGGAGAGGGCAGGGGTGTTTCCAGTCAGAGTTCAAGGTCGCTGATGGAGGATTCGGTGGACTGGAGTGGGCTGGCGGCGCCGGGGTGGCGAGGATATGGGCGGGAAAAAGCCTCTTTGGGGCTCCAGCGCCTGGCGCCCCGAAGAGCTGCCAGTGCAGGATGAAGTACGGGGTCCCGCCCCCGACGGCTGCCCCGGGCTCCTGAGGGGCTGCGGGCGGGCACACAATCATCACCACCGCAGCCGCCGCCCGACCTACTGCTTGTCCGTTCCCTCCCGGAGGCGCACCTGGAGAAGCCTCCGAGCCACACTCCGGGCCTTTCTTCC
>SJYW01056985.1:562967-573039 GCA_006410735.1 Raphicerus campestris | reverse complement strand
GGGCAGCCAGGGAAGAGGGGGCGCCGTCGGGGCCTGGAAAGGCGCTGGAGAGAGAAGCTAGGCGACGGTCCCTAGGGAGAGAGGAGCTGGCTCATCGCTCGCAACCTCGGCCGACCCCCATTCCTGCGGCCCGGCTCCCTGCTCCCGCGCTCCAAGCCGGGGAGCGGGTGCGCGCCCTTTCTCCAGCCCCGGGGACAGGACGCGGCGCCCATCCGGCCTGGAGGGCAAGCTCTCCGATGCCTGTGAGGGAAATCCGAGTGCCCAAGGTCACCTGAGGGTGGGACCCGGAACGAGACCCTCGAGGGAGATAGCTGCTGGTCTCTTGAGGTGTCTAGGAACCGCGCGGGCCGAAGCCCTGGGGCTCGGGGCCTTGCCTGCCCCGAGCGGGAGGGCCGGTTGGGGCGCTCGAGGGATGAGCGCTTGGAGGCTTCAGCACCTCGGAGAGCGCCACCTCTGCGCTGACCTCGGCGGCTCCGCTCCGCCTGCGGGCACCAGCGTTCCTGCCTCCCCCGAGACCGCCCTTCCTGCGGCCGGCTAAGGTCCGACTCGCCTCCCCATCCCCCACCCTGCCCCACCACAATTCCCGGGCCCTCGGGCTTGCCACCCTAAACTGTCTGAGCGCGAACATCCGATTAAACCTTAAGACGGATGGTTTCTTTTCTTGAAAAAACAATTCAAGTCTCGCCCCTCCTCCACGAGTTGGGCGGGGGGCTGTGTGTGCTGGGCGCGGGGAGGTGGAGGGCGTACCGCAGCGGAGGCAGCAGGAGCTGCCAGAAGAGGGGCGGGAACTCAGGCGGGAGCCAGCCCCGTGGTGCTCTTCGTGTGGAGCCCTCTACGTGAACCCGAGGGCTGCAGCTGGCGGCCTGGGCGAAAGTGAGAAGCAAGCCATCGTCTTTACCTGAACGATCTGGTCTCCCATGATTCCCATAATCAAAGGGTGGAAAAGGCCCTGCTGTTCTTGCCCCCACCTCACAGAAGAGGAAAGCCTTGGTTGGTTCATGTGACAATGAGATGACTGTCAGCACTGGTGTCCCTTTTTCATATCCCTCCTAGGGCCCGGGAGAGGGTGGTCCTTCTAGGAGGGTGAAAGTGTGTGTTTGCACGCACATGCAGGTTGGGATGAACTGTCAGATGAGGAAACAATCAAGGCCACTGGAGGCTGCAGAAACTAGAAAAGTCTCCTCCAACAACTCCCTGGAATTCCTCCAGAAGCTGTTGGGCAAAGCTGGTCCTGTTTTTCCAAAATGCCTATGGTGGGGTAGGTAGGGCCTTGGGCATCCCCCAACTCCAGATCCCACAGTGAACTGTGGAGAGCAGTCAGGAACCAGCTGCTGCTGCTGCTGCTGCTAAATCACTTCAGTTGTGTCCGACTCTGTGCGACCCCATAGATGGCAGCCCACCAGGCTCTGCTGTCCCTGGGATTCTCCAGGCAAGAACACTGGAGTGGGTTGCCATGTCCTTTCTCCAATGTATGAAAGTGAAAGTGAAGTCGCTCAGTCATGTCCAACCCTCACTGACCCCATGGATGGACTGCAGCCTTCCAGGCTCCTCTGTCCATGGGATTTTCCAGGCAGGGGACTTGGTTTAGTCTTTACTCTCTACTTTTGATCCAGCTGCGTCCATAAGCATATCGAAAGTCACTCAGTTATGTCCTTGTCTCGGCGGCCCCGTGGACTATTCAGTCCATGGAATTCTCCAGGCCAGAATACTGGAGTGGGTAGCCTTTCCCTTCTCCAGGGGATTTTCCCAACCCAGGGATTGAACCTAGGTCTCCTGCATTGCAGGTGGATTCCTCACCAACTGAGCCATGAGGGAAGCCCATCTTGGGTCCACAGAACTGCTGGGAACCTGTTGCCTCATCTCCAGTTGCAATTGCTAAGCTCTGCCCCACTGACCCTGCAATCTTATCATGGTAAGCAAGGGGGCCCATGGAGGCTCTACCTATGGAGACAAGGGCTTTCTAAGGAAAGGGGATGGTGTGGGGATGGGAGCTGTTGACAGGGGCCTCCAACAGGTAGGGGCTGGGTTCATGCTTGGCCAGTAAGGACAGAGGCAAGGTTAGGGAGGACTGAATTTAGGTCACTTCATCCACAAGGCCTCTTCATACCTCTTTTTCCCCAAAGTAACAGAGCACATCAGGGTCCCATCTGGGTTCAGACCCTGGCTCCACTAGTGAGCTGTGTGGTCTGGGTGTATCTACCACAGAGGGTTTGAGGTAAGGTCTGAGATGATAAACACTGAATCCTCAGCACACGTTTTACAATCAACAAATTCAGAGCCCCCACTCAGACCAGGAAATTCTTCCTCCCTCCGAGGGGAGGACTGGGTGGAGGGCAGGCACTGCAGGGGGCGCCCTTCTCCTTCCATCCTTTAATATGTAGCTCAAATCTCACTGCTTCAAGGAGGCCTCCTCCTACCACTCCAGTGCTCCCAGAGCTGGAAGTAACTTTAGGAGGCTGCAAAGAACAAGCCCTGCCTCCTATCCGGAAAAAGCGAAGCAAGAGAAAAGGCCAGTGGCCTGCGCAAGGTCACACAGCTAGTTGATGTGCCTCTTGGTCCAGAGCGTGCTATATTTTAAATAAAATTCTAGTGCTCCTCACCATGTAACTCTTCACATGGTTTCATTTTATTTGCTTTAATCTTGTGGTTCTCTGTCTGCTGGGGCAGAGCAGACTTCTGTATGCCCCACAGTGTCTGGGAGAGAGCTGAACACATGGAAGTTCCTTGAGAAGTACTTGTTGCTACAAAAAGCCCTAGGTGTGGCTCTGATCTCCGTGTCCCCACTGTGAGAGAGGGGACAAGAATCCTTCCGCTAACTGGTTTAAAACTCAGTGGCCAAGATGCATGGCTAAGACCCCTGGGCCACTGCCCTGACACAAAGCAAAGGGAAACCCAAGCCCCCAGCGCACGGCATCTTGGCGGGGTACCTGTAGGTGAGGCCCAGCTCCCTGCTGGCCACCCCAGACACCCATGACCTGTGCTTTCCAGGACTGCAGGGGAGCGGGAGCCAGCTTTCTGCTCAGTGATTTCTTCACTCCAGGCCCATTATCCTGAGTAGGAAGCGCCCAAGATGAGTGCCCTCCCACCATTCTTACCCACCTGTTACTGTGAAGGGTGCCCCAAACCTTAGCAGGCCCCTGGAGGCAGGCAGTGGCGGGACACAGACGCAGCACGGAGCAGAGGTGGCAGCCCTTGCCTGAGCGGCTTCTGCTGAGGCATCACGGGGCTCCCCGCCGAGGACAGCGGCACCGGAGTCAGTGCTCAGGAGAACCGGGGTGGCTCAGCTCCCGGCCCCCGCGCCCACCGCTACCCCCTCCCTCCATCCGCCGCGGAAACAGAGAGGAGACCGGTGAGGGGCATGTCATCATTTTAATGATGTAGATCTTTGGTGTTTCCCTCATTAGCAGTCAGACCATCCCCTCTCCTCCCACCACAATGTTTCTAGATGAGTTACAAACAGAAAAGTAATCACATTTTTCATACTAAAAACAAAATAATCAGAGCCTTGATTTCTCCACTAGAAACTACACGTACAGTTCAAGATTCCACATGCAACACCTCAAATCACAGACCAAGACCTCACATTCTGACCCGGAGTCTCACCCCTCCCCCAGCCTTGGGCTGGCCGTGGCCTAGGCTAACACTGACACCCTCAGGTGCTGCTCTGAGGGCCTCGGGGTGGTGGGGAAGGAGGAGCTTGGTGCACAAGCCCTGGGGGCTGGCCAGCCTACACCCCCCACTCCTGAGTGAGGACCTGCCCACTGTCCCTTGACTCCATCCTGTCTCGGGCAAGCAGGCTGCCCCCTCCACTTCATGGATGTCCCCCACCGGTAAGTGCAGAAGTCCTATGCTCAGGAATCTGGGAGCCAGGCCTGACTCCTGACTGTGGTCTCTGTGGGGGAAGATGATCAAGAGGCTGAGGCTCTGGAAGGCTCAGAGACGGAGGTGGTTTCTGGGGGCCAGGCTGCTCCTCCTGCGTTAGGGTTCCTAGAGGCTCTGCCTGCACGACAGGTGAACAGGGAGAAGCTGCCCCACTGGCCACCGGCCAGGATGGTTGGGCCCAGATGTGGAAGACTGTTCACCCTTCTGGGGGCTCTCTTGCCCAGGGCTGAGTCCCTTGAGCCCTGGTTCTAGAAGGGGTGGGGGGTGCGTGGCAGGGATAACCACCTCCTTCTCCATTCGCAGTGAACANAGGCCCATTATCCTGAGTAGGAAGCGCCCAAGATGAGTGCCCTCCCACCATTCTTACCCACCTGTTACCGTGAAGGGTGCCCCAAACCTTAGCAGGCCCCTGGAGGCAGGCAGTGGCGGGACACAGACGCAGCATGGAGCAGAGGTGGCAGCCCTTGCCTGAGCAGCTTCTGCTGAGGCATCACGGGGCTCCCCGCCGAGGACAGCGGCACCGGAGTCAGTGCTCAGGAGAACCGGGGTGGCTCAGCTCCCGGCCCCCGCGCCCACCGCTACCCCCTCCCTCCATCCGCCGCGGAAACAGAGAGGAGACCGGTGAGGGGCATGTCATCATTTTAATGATGTAGATCTTTGGTGTTTCCCTCATTAGCAGTCAGACCATCCCCTCTCCTCCCACCACAATGTTTCTAGATGAGTTACAAACAGAAAAGTAATCACATTTTTCATACTAAAAACAAAATAATCAGAGCCTTGATTTCTCCACTAGAAACTACACGTACAGTTCAAGATTCCACATGCAACACCTCAAATCACAGACCAAGACCTCACATTCTGACCCGGAGTCTCACCCCTCCCCCAGCCTTGGGCTGGCCGTGGCCTAGGCTAACACTGACACCCTCAGGTGCTGCTCTGAGGGCCTCGGGGTGGTGGGGAAGGAGGAGCTTGGTGCACAAGCCCTGGGGGCTGGCCAGCCTACACCCCCCACTCCTGAGTGAGGACCTGCCCACTGTCCCTTGACTCCATCCTGTCTCGGGCAAGCAGGCTGCCCCCTCCACTTCATGGATGTCCCCCACCGGTAAGTGCAGAAGTCCTATGCTCAGGAATCTGGGAGCCAGGCCTGACTCCTGACTGTGGTCTCTGTGGGGGAAGATGATCAAGAGGCTGAGGCTCTGGAAGGCTCAGAGACGGAGGTGGTTTCTGGGGGCCAGGCTGCTCCTCCTGCGTTAGGGTTCCTAGAGGCTCTGCCTGCACGACAGGTGAACAGGGAGAAGCTGCCCCACTGGCCACCGGCCAGGATGGTTGGGCCCAGATGTGGAAGACTGTTCACCCTTCTGGGGGCTCTCTTGCCCAGGGCTGAGTCCCTTGAGCCCTGGTTCTAGAAGGGGTGGGGGGTGCGTGGCAGGGATAACCACCTCCTTCTCCATTCGCAGTGAACACGGCAGTCTGTGACTCCCCTGGGCCCCAGATCCTGGAAGGGTCTAGTCCCCAGAGGCAAGCCTGGCCCCTGGCACCGTCTCACTCCCTGCTGCCCCGGACGGACGCCCTCCTGACTCCCACCCTCGCGCTCCTGTTCCCTGACGCAGCCCCGCGGCTCTTCTGCGCTCGGTTCCCGGTCAGCTGTGAGGTCCGGTTTCTGCTCAGCGGCTCACGGGGAGGCACCAGGGCTCCGTCTCTACCTGTCCCGTGGCTCCCCGCTGGGGCCCGCCGCCTCCCCCCTGCCGTCAGGAAGGTGGCTGCTGTCGGTCAGGTCGCAGCGCGGCGGGCTTGGTCCCTCGGTGCTGGGGAGGGGGGCGGGAGGAGGGGCCGAGGAGGAGGAGGAGGAGGAGGAGGAGGAGGAGGGCAGGGCAGGCTCCCGCCCAGGGGTAGCGGGCCGCTCCCAGGAGGCTGTCCGGGGGCTCAAGCCTCGCTCCGCCAGCTGCCCGGCTTCCGGGAGCAGTCCCCGAGAGGTGGAGGGCTGCGGCGAGGGGGCGCGCGCGGCGCCCGGCTCGGCGCCCGTCTGGGAGCTGCGGTGAATGCGGTGGCTGACGATGATGTTGTTGCCGAAGCCGCCCATGGAGGCCATGGTGGTGCTCTGCTCCCGCTGCACCACGGCCGTCATGCCCCCTTCAGCCATCAGCCGCTGGATCCTGCTGAGCGCGTCTTCCCCGCTGGCCCCGTAGTCCGAGCCCTCCCCTGGAAGGTACAAGGCAGAGGGAAGGAATCAGCGGCTGGCCTGAGCCTCTGAGTCAGGCAGGCCAGTGCTAGGAGGAGCGGGCGGATTCTAGCTACAGGCAGAAACGGGGTGGTGGCCAGCCCCTCGGTTCAGGAATCAACCACGTGGATTAACCTGGCGGCCCAAGGGTTAAGACTCTGCTTCTAATGCAGCGGGGTACGGGTTCCATTCCTGGTCTGGGAACTAAGACCCCACACGCTGCATGGTGCAGCGAAAAAAAAAAAAAAATCAAGTCAGGGACTTGGAAGCCAGGTAAGATGCCCCAAACAATCCTAATTCACACTTCAGCCTAGGGGGCTGAGACTGCTCAGCTGATTAAGAGGGGGGCCTGGACCAGGAGCTGGGAGTCTGCCTTTAATCCCTTGGACACCAGAGGCTGGCTGGTCTTGCGGCCCATGGAGCGGCCCAGAGAGCTGGTGGTGTCTGGCCCTCCCCGTCTCACACAGCCTAGTAAACCTGGGCCTGGGAAACGGTCCACGCCTGGTGATCAGAAAGCGAGGGCGCCGCAGACGGTGCGGCTAGGAGACAAACGCTCTGCTTGGTATCTCTGAAGAGCTGTGCTCTCTCTCCGTCGTCTGCTTATTCTAAAAGCACGCAAGAAAGACAATTTTCAAGTGTTCCTTTGAAGGCATTCTGTCTCCTCTTATTGTCCCATGTTCCCACGTACTCGTCTTGTGGGGCTGGATGTCTGATACCCTCATGTTTCCCTGGAGGCAGCCAACTGCCCCGGCCTGACATTTCAGTCTGCACCTTGAGGGAGGGACACGGAAGGTCCTGCTCTTTCCCTAAGGGCCTGAGCATCTATCTCCTCATAGGGGGCAGAGGACGCTGGCTCAGATCCCAGTCCTGCCATTCACTTAGTTGTGTGACCGTGGATAAATCCCTCGCAACCCACATTCCTCAGTTTTCTGACTTGCAAAAGAGGGATGAAACCATCCAGCCTGCACAGTGCCAGGTGGAGGGAATGCGATGACGCCCATTAAGCAACTGGTCCACAGCAGGTGCTCTGTGGTGGCTGTCGTCAGTAACCTGGACTCTGCAGGAGGAGCCCCACCCAAGGGGCCTTTCTCGAGCTTGGGTGGCTCGCTTGTGCTCAGCCCTCACTGGGCAGGTTAAGTGGTCCAAGCCTGTAGGCAGCTATGATCAAGGCTCTAGGCTGCCAGGGCCGCTCCACCAAAACTACGGACGGGCTTGTGTCCTTCGGCTGTTTGCTGGCCACTTGGGGACTTTGCAGTTTGGGCTTCGATGGCGAGTTTTGAACTTCAGGCGGCATTTGTTGTCAGTTGCTATCTTTGCAAGACTTTCTCTGCTGCTGCACCGTCCAGCGCCTTGTCCTGCTTGCCTGGCCAGAGCTGGGCATCCAGGCACCATCTGGGCAACCCAGCTGTGCTGACGTCCCGGCAGGCCCTTCCGTCCTCACGGGTGTGTGGCGGCGTATGCTGGCACTCCCTCCTCAGGGAGGCAGCACTCCTCAGCACTGATTTGCTTTTCTCTAGATTTTCTGGTAAATTCTACCCTTCCATCTCCAACCCCTCAAGACAGCTGCCTTTAGGTGCCCGCCCCTTAGGCAGCTCCTGGGAAAAGCTGTTCAGCAGTGGCTAAGGAGAGGGAAGGGCACTCAGGGCCTCGCTGCCAGCAGAACACCTACTTTGTGAGGCAAAAGGGCTGCCGGGGGAGGGCCCGGGGGACCCTTGCGCTCACTGCCACCCACGGTTGGTTTTCCAAGTGCTCCATGTACCGAGGGCTCCCCAGCCTGCTCTGGGGTGTGCGGTGGGCTGGCCCACGGCCTGCTGGCTTTGGCACTCCCTGGCGGGGCGCCGTGCCCACTGAACACTCTGCTCTTTTCCCGCACCTCACTCTGGGGGCTGGCAGGGCCGCTTGAGGCCCTCAGGGAGCTGTCACAGTTGGGCCCCAGCACAGCTGTGGGCGCTTGACTCCGGGCCCTTTTGTCCATTCCTGCTGCACCGGTACCTGCAGTCCCGGCCGCCTGTCACTGCAGCTGCGACTGTCCGAACAGGTCTGTGGGCTTCTCTCCCCTTCCACCCGGCCTCCGGGCGGCTACTACTGCCTTCCTAATTCTGCTCGGAGCCACTGGGTTCTGGCTGAGTTCATACTCTTCAAAAACCAGCAATCCCAAGTCCTCAAAATGGTGAGGATGCCGCTGTGACACTCACGGGCCTTCTGGTGGGGTCCCAGCTGTTTCCCTGACCACCCCTCTTCCCACACCCCCAGACTTGGCACCGCCATGGGTGTGTAGATCCCTGTCCGCACACCCTGTGGAGGTCCTCCCCGTCACACACCAGCCCGCTGCCCAGTGGCCCAAGGCCACTTGTTCTCAAGGGCAAACCCCACCCCCGCCCCAGCCAGAGACCTGCTGGGTGCAGCTGCCTCTGCTCTGAGCCCCGCAGGGCCCACACCTCTCCACAACAGTCTCTCCCTTCTCCGCTCCGGGTCCCTGATGGCCTCAGACTGCATTCTGATCCCCTTTGGGTTCGCACTTGGAATTTACCTGTCAAATGACTGTGTGGGTGACTCCAGGACTCCGAGACGACCTACAGGCATTCCAGCCTTCAGGAAACCTCCAAAACTGGCCACGTGTTGCCCCTGCTGTGGGGGCACACTAAAACATCTGTCTCCTTTCTGGACCTCAGGAGTGAGGGAAGAGGCATGGCTTCATTTCTGAATCTGACTCCCTCTGGATTCCTGGCAGCTAACTCCACATTAGTGCTAAAGCACTCAGTAATTCAGATTGGACAGAAGTGTTTAAAACATACACACTAACGGATTCCTCAGGGCTGGGTGCGGGGAGCTTCAGCCAGAGCTGTGAGCTGGGCCTCCCTCTTGGGAGCTCTGAGCCAAGGCTAACAGCCAAGGTGGGCCGCCAGCACGTTCCTCCAGAGGAGAACAGCCCGCGGCCTGCGGGGAGTGGCAGCTGTGGCCAGGGATCCAAGCTACGCTCCGGAAGCCAGGCGGCCGCAGGACTTAAGTTTGCCGTCGCCTTCCTTGCAGCAAAAGCATTACCTTTTGTCTTTGAAAAATGGGAGACTGATTTCGTGTTGACACAGATCATCTCCTTGGCAAGGTGCGTTCTGGATGCAGAGACCAGGGTGGCATCAGGAACTTCCCGTGATGGCCAGTTCTGCGTTTCCTCGCCCGGAAGAGGGGGGCCAGGCTACATCAGAGGAGGAGCTACCCGTCCTGATCTCTGGAGCACTCCGTCCATTCCCCACACGGTTGCTTTTCCCTGGTCCACGGCCCAGGTTCCTGCAGCCATACTACCGTCTTCCCCAGACAACAGAAAGGTCCTAACAACCTTTCCCAGTGGTTATAGAGGCAGAGCCATGGGCTCCCCGAACAGTGCAGCATAGCCAAGCTGGGGGACAGGGCCCCACCTCGGCTCATTTCATTCATTCCACACTTGCGGAGGGCCCACTGCATGCCAGGCAGGCATGGCGGCAGTGCCAGGAGCAAACACAGAGCCCGGGGATGCCTCCTCTCGCTTTTGAAGTGACAGGGCAGGCAAGCTTTAATTCTGGACCAGCAATAAAGTCAACACCTGCCAACTCCCCCCATGGAGGGCTCCTCCGGGAAGTCCTAGACAGAACTGATTAGATTTTAATAAAATTCCTATCCAACATGAACATGAGGAGTAGCTGAGAACCCTTCAGTGCTAGCCAATGGGAAAGGGCTTAGAGAGGGGCCACAGAATGGCGACTGCTGCAAGTGGGGTCAGCTGCCCCCCGTAAGGTGCCTGGGCCCCTGGCATGTGGAGGGATGCAAAAGGATACCCCCCGGGGCCTAGGAGAAGAGTAAAGCAGCTCGATGAGCGGTTTCTTCTACGTGCTTCTGCAGACATGGCCACTAGTTTGATGACTGGGGGTGGGGTGGGGGGGAGAGGAGGGGAGGGGAGAGGTGTGTGTGTGTGTGTGTGTGTGTGAGAGAGAGAGCATG
>SJYW01056985.1:496882-518895 GCA_006410735.1 Raphicerus campestris | reverse complement strand
CTGACTCTTGGCCCCATCCCCAGGTAAAACAGCACTTGTTACCCATACACACTGGAAGAACAGTTTGCTATATGACTATCTCTGGTTTCATTAGTAATTT
The DNA here is from genome assembly GCA_006410735.1 of Raphicerus campestris. Taxonomy (NCBI): domain Eukaryota; kingdom Metazoa; phylum Chordata; class Mammalia; order Artiodactyla; family Bovidae; genus Raphicerus; species Raphicerus campestris. Next base: position 518,795 of record SJYW01056985.1, on the reverse strand, counting down.
TATATTTCTGTTATTTTATGCTTTCACTTGGTTTTTATTACACTGTGCAAGTTGCCACAATTTTAGAAAATTAATTGCTGTTTTCAGTTACAATATTGTGCTTTGTTCCGATTAGGAAATGAAAGCAGAGAGGGAACTCAGGCAGTTTAGTGTTTTGAGAATTCAGCACAACTTCAGCTTTGCAATCCCTAAATGTCTAACTTAGAAACAAAACAGAAATTAACAAAAAGCCCTATTGGAGCAAGTGTGAGGGAGTCAGGCGGCAAGTGAGGCCCTGAGGCTTGGACAACAGGATACCCAGCCTGGAGGGGCCTCAAATGGACAAAGGGAAGGGAGACACAAAACAGGCATCCAGCCTTATTCCTCCTGCTGTGCCAACGATACTAACACTGGGAAGACTAAGCCCAGCCTTACTAAGCAGAGAAGGCAAATATCTGAGGACTCTAGATCCTAGAAACAAGGGTAATAATTAAACTCAACCTGGGGAAGAAAAGAATTCGGCACATAGAGATATTCAAGGGAGAACCCTGGAAAGCAATTACAGCTGAGAAGAGATGGGAGGTGAAGCACAGACAGCCAAAGAGCTAAGAGTCTGATAGGAAAAAACACCAACGGCACTGTGCCTGCAACAAAATCAGCAAAGGAGCAAAGCGCTGCACACAAACCGCAGTAAGAAGGGAGCCCGAGACCTCTGCTTTGCTGGAGAGGCCGAGGGCAGAGACCTACAACGAAGAACGCAGCCGTTAAGAGCAGCAGTTCTCGCACTCAAGTGCATATGAGATCTGAAGCTTGTGTGACAGATACAAATACCTGGTCCCCTCCCTGGCCAGTTCTTACCGACTTTGGGTCTGAAGTAGAGCCTGTATTTTAACCAGGACCCCGTGCATTCTGGAGAGGCCAATGGCACCCCACTCCAGTGCTCTTGACTGGACAATCCCATGGATGGAGGCGCCTGGTGGGCTGCAGTCCATGGGGTCGTACAGAGTCGGACACGACTGAGTGACCTCACTTTCACTTTTCACTTTCGCGCATTGGAGAAGGAAATGGCAACCCACTCCAGTGTTCTTGCCTGGAGAATCCCAGGGGTGGGGGAGCCTGGTGGGCTGCCATCTATGGGGTCGCACAGAGTCGGACACGACTGAAGCGACTTAGCAGCAGCAGCTGTGCATTCTAATGCAGGTTGTCCAAGGAGTACAGTTTGAGGAGCACAGATCCACAGGTCTGAAGAGCTGCTGTTAATAAGTGCACCCAGGCTAAGAGCAATTAGCAATTCATTTTCACAGTGGTCATATGGGATTGGGTAAGGGATTATCTCTTGGGGAGAGCGGGTCCCTCACTGGGAATTAAAATAAGTCAGTGCTCTTGGGGATGTTCTCCTAGGAACATCTGCTGGCCCAACAATTTCACCTGTCAGCGTCAGCACAGTGAATTCCAAGAGCTAACCCCATGGAGAGGGGGGCCTGACAGAGGAGCTCCAGGACAGGCCCAGGACCCATAGCCCCTTCACAGACAGAGCCTGACACGACGGATGGAGACACCCATCCACACTTACCCCTGCAAAGAGGGAGAGGCTCTACTGTCCTGTTAAACCCTTGCGCCCTGTTCTCAGACAAAAATGGCACTTCTTGCCTTAAACGGTGGTACAGCACAGCTGTCCCCAAAAGCTGGTGTCTTCCCTCCCACCGGGGACTGAATTCAGGGAGACGTGCTGAGCGCTTTTACCCCCTTCGGAGCTAAGGGGCAACCAAGACCTGGAAAACCAGAAACCTTTCTGGAGCACGGGAGTTTAGTCAGACGGGGCGGACACAGGGTGAGCAAAACCCTTGCTGAGAAGCCCGGATCCTGCCTCCCGTGTGAGCTTCCCAAATGAGAGCTTTCAGATTACTCAGCTCCTCTCCTAAGTGGTGTGGGCATCCTCAGTTGTGCCCAACTTTTTTGCGACCCCATGGACTGTAGCCCACCAGGCTCCCCTGTCCACGGAGTTTTCCAGGCAAGAATTCTGGAGTGCATTGCCTTTCNCTCCTGTTTGTTTTCTCAGGCCATAGGAAAGTAATGCACTAATGACAAGGATAGCTCACCCTTTTCGGACTCAAAACTAACATAAGCAGGTGGAGAAGAAGGTGAAGGGAAATAACAGCCTACGACAGTGGCAACCCACACACCACCAGAAACCTCTGTTCTGCTTCCTGCCCTGCTTACTACAGTGGTTCTCAGGTGTTAGCATGCATCAGCATCACCTGGATTGATTGCTGGGGTGAGGCCTGAAATCTGTATTCCGACTGAGTCCCCAGGTGTCTCTGATGTTGCTGATCTAGGACCACACTTGAAAACTGCCACCTCACCAAATACCCCTTGATCCCTGAGCTGGAGTTCTAGCAAACAGCCCTGCACGGAAAGGCAAGACACACGTGGGGGATGATGATGGAGCAGTTAGCTGGGCAGCTGAGGATGGAAATGAACGCTGGGAAAGCAAGGATTTTTCAAATCAGAACCGCTTCAGAGCTTCAGTGGGGCAGCTCCAGGGGGAGTGAGAACGATGCAGGAGACAGCAGGAAGCCGTGTTCCAGACTTTGCAGCGTAATCGCCGCCTAATTATAAACGATTTCCAAGTGAAAATGCCCTAGCAGGGAACGGGAGGGGTAAGAAATACTGATGCCTGGAGGAACAGATGGCTCTGCCTTCCTATCAGCTCCATAAATTATAAACAAACACCCTGAACAAAGATCGATTTGCAGCCTGTTGCTGGCTGGCCAGATGAGGCCACAGGAGCGATTAGCGGCCACAGTGCTTTTGCAAGTGCATTAGATCCAGATCTGGAAAACCCAAGGGGTTTAAATCAGCAGGAAGATTTCCTTTTGGCTATCTCCGAGCCCTCAGATTTCAGAGTAAGGCCTCCTGCACGAGCTCCAGATGGCACTGTGTAAGCATGCCCAGCAGCGGCAATCACAGCACCCCCTGTGGGTGTGTTGCCCCGCACCACTCAGCCTCTGGGTTTCTTAAGGCCACCGGGGCACCCTGGTGACCAATGCTACTCACCAGTAAGAGCCTCTTTAAACACACAGTAAATCTAATGAGCTTTTTTTCCCCCTCCATGACAGCGGTTTCAAAAAATGCTACTCACCAGTAAGAGCTTACTCTTTAAACACACAGTAAATCTAATGAGCTTTTCCCCCCCTCCATGACAGCGGTTTCAAAATTATCTACGTTATACGAGGCCTTACTCACAAACTTCTTAACTCTTTACAGATAGAAATTCATTAATCCTACATCTCAACTAAGAGAAACAGGTGGTGAGACTCTTGAGCCTTATTCTAGAAAAGGGCTGAATTCAATGCAGATTAAGTCAGATGACACAGCAACACAGAGGCTGCTGATCACACATGAGTAAAACTGAGGGCCAATGGCTCCCAGGCTTGTGCTGGGCCCAAGCCAGATGCGACCCGCGACCCTCCTCTGGGAAGCAGGCAAGCTCCAGAAACAAACGCTGCTGCAAAACAGACCCCCAACTGAACTCTGCCGACGGCTGAATCTATCAAAACTGTAACGGGAGGTTGTTCAGGCCAACCAAGAAAAGCTGAGTTAATGACAGNCGGCTGAATCTATCAAAACTATAACGGGAGGTTGTTCAGGCCAACCAAGAAAAGCTGAGTTAATGACAGGAACCTCAGGTGAAAGTGACTGGCGGTCTAGGGGGTAAGACCATGGCAAGGAACGTCGGCCACTAACAAACACCTGAGCCCTAAATGCCCAGAATGCCAAGTTTCTTCCCTAAGTAACTCTTGAGTAAAATAGGGCACTTTTAAGCAGAATTCTAACACCACACAGGACTTAAATGAGGGGGAAAGGTGAGCCAAGTTAAATAAGTCAATCTGGTTGTACCAGAATGCTCTCTGATCAGCTCAGGTTTCACAATAGCCAAAGGAAGCAGGAAGGGCCTCAGAAGGAGGACGACAGGAGCTGCAGCCAGAACAATTGGGGGCTGGACGAAGGGCGCTAAGGACAGCCAAAAAGACCGTGCTAGCAGCATGTCCGGGCCTGTATGCTTCAGAGTATTTGGTTTTTCTTTCAAAGAAAATTGTCTCCAACTGGGGAGAAAACAAATGCCTCAGAATGTTGGATCAGAAGCCAATTACAGATGAGCTGACAGGTTAAGACAGAACTATCTTCTTTACATGAACATCACTCTCCAGAGGCACCTCTTGGAGTACCGAAAACAGGGCAGGGTGACTTTAGAATTATGGNCAGATGAGCCGACAGGTTAAGACAGAACTATCTTCTTTACATGAACATCACTCTCCAGAGGCACCTCTTGGAGTACCGAAAACAGGGCAGGGTGACTTTAGAATTATGGCCACACTCTCAAAGAGTCATGGCATAATTCCCAAGAAAAAGACATGATAAAAAGAGTTAACATTTATTGACCATTCACTACAGTAAGTGCCAGATGTCGTTCAGAGTGCTTGACGTGGACCAGTTTAATTCTCGTAACAGTCACATGAAGTTGGCACTATGATACCCTCATTTTATAGACAAGGAAACCAAGGTGCGGAGAGATTAATTAACCAAGGTCACATTGCGAGAAGGCGGCTGAGCAGACCCGGACAGTGTGGCTCAGAGCTCGTCTCTTAACCAGCACAGGGCAGCTGACAGAATGTTACTAAAGAACGACCTCTCCCCATGTGGAATAAAAAAGCAAACAAGAAAGCATTGGCTCAGACTTTAAAATTATAAAAAGTAATACTATTTAAATTGTTCTAGACAAAGAAAAACTTTATTCAAGGGAGGTAAGGATGGGTTCAATATTATAGAATCTATTAACATAATGATCACATTATTAGGCCAAAGGAGAGAAAAAAACATATAGCTAATATCATAGATGCTGTTAAGACACGACTGAATTTAATATCTAGTCTCTCTTTTTTTTGGTCACGCCCCACAGATTATAGGATCTTAGTTCCCCAACCAGGGACTGAACCTAGGCTTCAGGCAGTGAAAACGTTAAGTCCTAGTCACTGGATCACCAGGCAATTCCCGCTATCTACTCTTGATAAAGATTAACAAGAAAGTAAGAACAGACAGGGGCATCTGCCTGTAATGCAGGAGTTGTAGGAGATGAAGGTTTGATCCCTGGGCTGGGAAGATCCCCTAGAGGGCATGGCAACCCACTCCAGTATTCCTGCCTGGAGAATTCTATGGACAGAGGACCCTGGGGGGCTACAGTCCATATGGTTGCAAAAAGTTGGACATGACTAAAGTGACTTAGCACGCACACATGCATAAGAACAGATGACTTCCTTAAAACGATAAACTAGTTCTGTTGACCCAAAAGTTAACAATATGCACATGGGAAAAAGCGAGACATTTTCCTACTGAAATCAGGAATGATATGAGGATGCTTGCTATTATTTAACACTGTTCTGACTGTAGCAGCCAATGCACTTAGACAAGAAGAAACCACAGGTGCATAGCTCGAAATGGAGAAGGTGAAATTAACACCATCTACNACATTTTCCTACTGAAATCAGGAATGATATGAGGATGCCTGCTATTATTTAACACTGTTCTGACTGTAGCAGCCAATGCACTTAGACAAGAAGAAACCATAGGTGCATAGCTCGAAATGGAGAAGGTGAAATTAACACCATCTACCATAACATACCCAGAGACCGAACTGAGTAACAACTATAATTAGTGAATAAATACAGTGAAATAGCAGAAATTTGAAAAAAGCTTTTAACAATAAACTTTGAAAATATATACAATTACATGAAGAAAACTTTAAGAACATAAGAGAGACTTGGAGAGACAGAAAATCATGCCATGTTCTTACATCAGAAGATAACACACACACACACAAGAAGATAACACAAAAATACTGAATCTCCTTATTTTATATATTCAATGGAACCACATTAATTACACTGACAGGATTTTTTTTCAGGGCGGTGAAGGGAAGAAGCAAGGTAGTTTAAAAGTCCATATAAATGACCAAAATGTTCAAGCAGGTAGGAAATTTTGGATTAAAAAATTACAAGAGGAAAAATAGAATAAAGTATTAAATTAAAAAAAAAATTACAAGAGGAAGTTCAGAGCCTACCAGATAATAAAAGAGCCTCAAACTTAAACCAATGTGATACTGTTACATGAATAATCAGACAGATTCCTGGGGCAGAAAAGACAGGAGAAATACAGCTATATATTCACAGGATACTCACAGAATGAAAGTGACATCCTAAATCAATGGGGACAAATGAATCATTTTATAAACTGGTTGGGACAAATGAGTAGCCACATGGGGGAAAAGCTGGGTCATACCCTGCTTATTTAGGACTGGGTTAAACTTCTGATGAATCAAAGATTTAAAGGAAAAAATTAAAATATAAAAGTGCTATCTGATCTCCTGGATGCTGCCACAAAATCTAGGAACCATAAAAGGAAAGTTGGATAATTCTGACTACTTAAAATAAGTCCTATGACAAAAATAACCTTCAGCAGAGACAAAAGACAAGTGACAACCAGGAAACTCCTCCTATGAGTTAATTTTCTGATTTTATAAAGAGCTCCTGTTGAACTGATAAGGAAAAGACCAGCAGCGTGCGCGCATATGCGCGCACGCACACACACACACACAAAAATAGGTGAGCCCACGGACAAGCCAAGAAAAGGAAACACAAGTGGCTAAATGTATGAAAAGCCATACAACCTGGCTTATAATACGAGAAATACAAATTTAAAATGTCAACATAATATATACATATTTTTTAGCCACACCACACGGCGTGCAGGATCCTAGTTCCCCAATTAGGGACTGAACCTGTACTCCCCACAGTGGAAGTTCAGAGCCCTAATGACTGGATCGACAGAGAATTCCCACTTACATAACTATTTTTAGTATCAGATTTGCAAGTACTCCAAAACACGACAGAACAATCTATAAGCAGGAGTTTAGGGAAAAAGGCACTCTCACGAACCACAGGTGAGAATATAAATTGGTATGCACTCTCCACAGAGGGTGGCTTAGAAGTACCTGCCAAAATCACGGATCTACATATTCCTCCTCCCTACAATTCCATTTCTAGGGATTTATCCTATGATTTTCTTGCACATGTGCAAAATGACAAACTGCGGCACAGTGTGCATAGTAAAAGACTGAAAACAGCTTAAAAGTTCCTCAGCAGAACACTGGTTGGAAAATGGAATCTAGTGGGACTTCCCTGGTGGTCCAGTGGTTAAGAATCTGCCCACCAACGCAGGAAACATGGGTCTGACTCCTGATCCGGGAAGATTCCACATGTCCTAGAGAGACTAAGCTCCTGAGCCGCAACTACTGAGCTTCTTCTCTAGAGCCCGGGGAGCTGCAACTACCGAGCCCACGTGCCCAGAGCCTGTGCTCCACAGCAAGAGAAGCCACCGCAATGAGAAGCCCACGCTTCGCAACAGAGAGAAGCCCCCACTCTCTGCAACTGGAGAGAAGCACACAGAGCAACGAATATCCAGGGGCAACAACAAGAAGTAACCCAGAGGCTGCATTTGGGCAGTGGGATGCTAGGCAGTCAATAAAAGAGAATGAATAAGCTGCACACTGATATGCAAAGATCATCACGCTGTAAAGAAAGCAGAGTGCAGAAAGAAAGCGTGTGCACNGCTGCATTTGGGCAGTGGGATGCTAGGCAGTCAATAAAAGAGAATGAATAAGCTGCACACTGATATGCAAAGATCATCACGCTGTAAAGAAAGCAGAGTGCAGAAAGAAAGCGTGTGCACCGTGCTGTGCTGTTGCTGTGCAACTCTCCGGGACCCCACGGCTGCAGCACACAGTCTCCCCCGTCCTTCACTGTCTCCCAGAGTCTGCTCAAACGCATGTCCACTGAGTTGGTGATGCTATCTAAACATCTCATCCTCTGCCAACCCCTTCTCCTTTTGCCTTCACTCTTTGCCAGCATCAGAGTCTTTTCCAATTAGTCAGCTCTTTGCATCAGGTGGCCAAAGTATTAGAGCTTCAGCATCAGTCCTTTCAATGAATATTCAGGGTTGATTTCCTTTAGGATTGATTAGTTTGATCTCCTTGCAGTCCAAGGGACTCTCAAGAGTCTTNTATCTAAGATGCTGTGATTCCAACTGAACAACTGGGACATGAGATTTCAGAGTCCTTTAGAAACTGGGAAAATGGACTGTCAGACAGACATTCTGCAAACCAAACATCAATCAGGCCACTCCCTTTGTTCCATTCGGATCTAGATTAATATGAGTTTATCATCACTGTAGTCTTTCCTCAAGGGTCTGGCTCTCAGCTCCTATATTCCCGTCACTTTCTCTTTCTCTCAGTTCCATCCAACCTCTAGGCTTGAGACAATGAATGCTAATCGGTAAAGTCCTGGGGCAGAAATATTCATTTTGCTGTCCACTTTAGTAATGTTCACTGCTCAGGGTGAGTACTCAATAGACATTTGCTGAATTGCTTAGTGAGATCTGGAGGAGAGCTGCAGAAATGGCATGGAGCCGTCAGCTACTCAATGAGGTGATGAAAAATCCAGTGCTATTGCAGGTCTCAGAGCTCTAGCTCACCAGTAACAGACAGACCTTCCACCGGGATCCCCAGTTCTACGTTGACTTACCATTACTGATTTCTGGGAGGTCAAACTTAGTGAAGTCCCACCACTGGAGCCGGTAGGTAGTATTGGCAATGTTACTGGCCACGGCAGACTGTCCATCACCAATCACTGCCCCTGGTCGGGGAGAAGACAAAGAAGGCACGTTATAGAGCTATCTACATATTTCCCCTGCAAACAGGAGGCAAAACTGGGGTCAGTAGGAGAGGGAGAAAAGGCAGATGCTGAAGGCTGAAGACAGCTGACAAGTCCTATCTGTCAAGTCTCTATCTTAAAGAGAAACCAGACATGTTTCTCAAGAACAATTCTGCTTGTAAATATAATCCCATATTATGTCATGTTATATTAATCAGCCCCCCTTCCCACTATTGCTTAACACTGACTGAGTGCCACCAGTGTGGCCACATACTGTCTGCTAGGCTTAAAGAGACAGTCTGAAAGGACAAATGAGTTTTCATAAAAATGCTGGGAAAGAAACATGGAAAGTGAGAGGAGACTGTTAACACAGAAAGGGCCCGCAGAAAAGCATTCACTCCCTGGATGCCTCTGTGGTGAGCGGCACTCTTTGGGAGAAAGCATCTCCTTTGTATATATATGACCTTCCTCCCAGGAAAGCATATCAAAAGGAGAGGCTTCCTCCAGGGAGCAGGCAGCCAGCATTCAGCTCATTGGATAGACAGAGACAGTAAAGAACAAATGAGGTAATATTTGTTCGTTTTTTCTGGACCCCTGGCATGTAACACAACAGAAATTTATGAGGCTAGCTTTTCCGCATCAGAATATTTTTATTAAGGCAATATTTTATAACCCTCCGGCCCTGCCCCATCCCCACTCTAGGAGAACTTCCTTGAATACAGATTCACTTGTAAAATCTCACGGTTTAACTTTCCCTGAGATATATGCATCTGTATGACATTTTTTTCCTTGGTAACGAATTAAAAATGGATTTTTTTTTTTAAAACAGGGTGACACTTTAATTTGCAGTTGTATTTCATTTTACATGAACATGTCATTTCTTCCTCCTCCTCCTCCTAAGGTGTGTTTCATACACAACCACCTTTCTGATCAGACACAGCCAAACCCTCTTGGGAGAANACTTTAATTTGCAGTTGTATTTCATTTTACATGAACATGTCATTTCTTCCTCCTCCTCCTCCTGAGGTGTGTTTCATACACAACCACCTTTCTGATCAGACACAGCCAAACCCTCTTGGGAGAATAGAACGTTTGTATATGCTATATACAACCTAAACGGTGTTTGCTGCTGCAAATCAACACCGATTTTGAGAAACTGAACCTGTTAGAGCTGAATGGCCTTGGAACAATGGACGACTCTACACCCAGAGTCTTCCACATTCTCCCACCTTCCTCCTCTGCATGTCACTGTAAGAGTTTTTTTGTGTTTTTTTCCCCTTCTCCTTTTAGAGAGCTTCATTTATTGCTCTGCTCCTCCTGGTATTTCTCTATTCTTTCTTCAGATGGTCAAGACAGTTCGGAGAGAAGACGATCTCCATACAGGTCATAAAATATGAGAACAGTACTCTGCTCACTCTCTCCCAGGAACTGCAGGCCACTGCATGAGAATGCTTTCGAACATTAGTGAATTCGGAGACTCCTTGTCCCTGTTTCAATTTGTTAATAAAGGTACACACAACAATTCATTTCCAAGATGATGATACTTCTATCGATGGATTAACATATCCTCAGCATGGGCAGTCCTGCCCCTGTAGGGGTGAAAACGATTTCGAGAGAGTACAATCCCCAGGTTCCCATCAAAGTACTGCAGTATCTGAGCAGATATGCAGCCTGTCTGTGATATTAAAATTTCATGGGAGGGACTGATTAGGGGAAAAGTGTCTAAAAAGGCTTCTTTGGAGGGTAATGATAAAATAAGGGTTGAGAAATACTGTTCTAGATAAACCAATACCATCAAAATAATACATTCCTTAAAATCTTGCAGATTCAAAGACATAGTCCAAAATGGTCATGATTTCTCCGAAGGCCTAAGCAAGACAGCATTTGAGTGGTCTGTCAATGAGCCCACTGACCTCAAACCCCTACTGAGGGCCCTGGGGCGTATCACTTCAATGAGACAAACACATGCCTTTGCTTTTAACCTTTATAGAAAATTCTGTAATGATGGTAACTAACTTGGGAAATTTTGCTGAACCTCTGGGTCCTGAGGAGGCTAAGCTACCTATAGGACTCTCTTAATAGGAACTTTGTTGATTTCTCCAGGCTTCCCTGACAATGAAAATGATTCTTAAAATTCCAAGGTCCACTTCCCAGGAAAGAAGTACTTACTTTCACTTGGACTCAGGCTCAATTCCACTGAGTTTATGAATTGTTCCTCTGGTTTACTTGATATCGACCTCTGACCACTAGTCTCTCTCAAATTACTTTAGTTCCTTAAAATTTCCTTCAACTTTTAGCAGACAGGTGCATAACCCAAAATGGAAGAAGCCAAGTTGATTTTCTTGGTATATGATGAAAGAAATGCTAGTTGCTAAGAGAATAGGGGGGAAAAAAAAGCTGAAGAAACAAACCCCATATTGTAGGAGCTTAAAATCTGCGGGAGAGGACAAGAGCTACAAATAGGAAAACAGTTACAGAAAATACCAGATGCTTTAAGAGCTCTGCAACTGGAAAGCAAATGACTGAGACTCCAACCCACAGCTCCAGAAGTATCCCACATGTCCATGCCTCAAGAGACACCTTCTGGAGAATAGCTGGGCAATAAAATCATCACACATGGTCGGGCTGTGTGGAAGAGACTGGGGAAGTATTCTCTGCCAGTGGTGCCAGAGTGCTGAGGTGGAATGGAGCCTGGCACCTGGGAGAGTTGATTTTTAGAGCTGTGTAAACACAGATTAGGGAGCTAAAGATGCCAGCAACAGATCAGAGTATGGTCACCAGGTTCTCTTCCATAAGAACTGCAGGCCAACGGAGCCTGTCTCTTGGAAACATCAGGAAGAAAAAGTATCTCCTTATTAAAACAACAACAACAAAAAACCCCAACCATTTAACAGGCCTCCTGCCGCTAAGCTGAAGGTACAGGAAAGGTGCCAGAGCGGGTTAAAGGACGAAGTGACAACAAGGTATTACAGAGGAGGCACTTAGCCTTGGCAATCAAGCCCTGACAGCACGGTGGGGGCGGGGCTCGAGGCGCTCACAGCACAGCAGAGCGAGTGAGCTGAGACTCAGGGTTTCTCTACCTCCGCAACGGGTATTTTGGGCCGGGTAAGCCTTCCTTTAGGGGGTGGGGTGGGTCTTGTGCGTGCTGGGATGCTCAGCAGTGGCCCTGGCCGCCTCCTGCTGGATTGCCAGGAGCACACCACCCCTTCACACCCAGCTGAGACAACCAACAACGTTCCCTGGGGATCAGAATCCTTCCTGGTTGGGAAACTCCAAGTTAGATAAAACACAGCCTGTATTTAAACCTCAAGATCGGTGTTCTTAGAAAGCAGTACTGCTGGGATGCTCACTCACTGCTAAAGGCACCGGAACCATCGGCGACACCAGTTCTGGAGAGAGACTAACGAAAAGCACACCGCTACACAAATATCCCTTCGGCAAACTTCCAGTCTCCCGCCGCGGCCGCGGACTAGCCTGCCTTGAGCTGGGATCTTCTGAGTTACCTGTTTGTTTTTAACATGGTTTCTGAGAATGTGGGCTTCAGAATCAGGTGGATCTGATTTTGACACTTACTGCTAGTACCTATATCTGTATGCCTCTGTAAATTAATCTCTCTGAATCTCAGTTGCCTTATCTGTAAAAAGGAAATAAAAATCCTTTCAATTTACAGGGCTATTTGGAAAACTCACTGAAAAAATGCTTGTAAAGTGATGGCAAACAGTAAGTGTCTAATAAATGTTATTGTTGCTGAGTGGCTAAGTTGGGTCTGACATTTTCGCAACCCCACGGACTGTAGCTTGCCAGGCTCCTCTGTCCATGGGATTTCAAAGGCAAGAATACTAGAGTGTGTTGCCATTTCCTACTCCAGGCAATCTTTCCAACCCAGGGATGGAACCTGCATCTCCTGCATTGGCCAGGGAAGTTCTTTACCACTGAGCCACCAGGGAAGCCCATCTAATAAATGACTTCCATTAAAGTTATTTTAATTATTTACACCAATCTCTATACGCTCCTCCTCTACGGGTATAGCTCTGTAAGCAACAGCTCAGAGGCAGAGGTTCTTGTGTAGGAAAGGAAAGTGAAGTCGCTCAGTTGTGTCCGACTCTTTGCAACCCCATGGACTGTGGCCTACCAGGCTCCTCTGTCCATGGGATTTTCCAGGCAATAGTACTGCAGTGGATTGCCATTTCCTTCTCCAAGGGATCTTCCCAATCCAGGGATTGAACCCAGGTCTCCAGCATTGCAGACAGGCGCTTTACCGTCTGAGCCACCAGGGAAGTCTCTTCTTCACAAGANTGCAGTGGATTGCCATTTCCTTCTCCAAGGGATCTTCCCCATCCAGGGATTGAACCCAGGTCTCCCGCATTGTAGACAGGCGCTTTACCGTCTGAGCCACCAGGGAAGTCTCTTCTTCACAAGAAGTCTCTTGTGTAGGAGACGGGTCCAAATAGTGTGCCAGGACCAACAAAGGGAAGCGCTTCATTTCAGAATTAAGAGCAAATGTGTAGGACCGAGATTCCTTAGGAACATTCTCCTTGAAAGACAGCTCAGGCAAAGACAGTCCACATACTGGTCCACAAAACACACTGCAACAAATTTAAAAGAACTGAAATCATTCAAAACATGCCGTCAGAAAACAAGGAAATTAAACTAGAAATCAGTAATGGAAAGACAACTGGTAAATTCCAAAATACTTGGAGATTAAGCAACACATTTTAAATAACACACGGCTCAGCGAAGACATCTCAAGAGAAATTTTAAAATATTTTGAACTAAATGAAAATGAAAATACAGCTTACTGAAACTTGTGGAATGTAGCGAAAGCAGTGCTTAGGTGGAATATTACTGCTTTGAATGCATACCCTAGAAAATAAGGCCTAAAATCAATAATTTAAACATCTACTTTATGAAATAAGAAAAAGAGCTAATTAAATCCAGAGTAAGCAGAAGAAAAGAAATAATCAAAATTAGAGTGGGAATCAGTGAGACTGAAGACAAGAAATCAATAAAGGGGGGAAAAAAAAATCAATGAAACCAAAAGCTGGTTCTTTGAAAAGATCAATAAAATCAGCAAACCTTTAGCCAGGCTAACAAAAAAGAAAAAGAGAGAGAGAAGACACAAATTATTAATATCGGAAACGAAAGAGAGGCTATCACTACTGATTCCATGCACACTAGAAGGGCAGTAGAGAAGTTTACAGGTAACTCAACGTCCACAGGTTTGATAACCGAGGTGAAATGGACCAGTTCCCTGAGAGACGGTCTACCAAAATTTACACAAGAAGAATTAGATAACCTGAACAGACCTGTATCTAATACACTGAATCAGTCATTAGAAGGCTCTTAAAACAGAAAGTGCCAGGCTCATGTGAGTTCACTGGTAAATTCTACCAGACACTGAAGGAAGAAATTACACCAAATCTCAATAACCTCTTTCAGAAAACAGAAGTGGGACTGCTTCTGTGGCCAGTATTACCCCAATACCAAAACCAAAGACAATGAAGAGAGAAAAGCTACAGTCTAATGTCTTTTATGAACACAGAAGTAAAAATTCTCAACAAAATGTTGGCAAATAAAATATAATAATGTACATAACCAGGTTATACAAAGGGGAATTTATCTCAGGTATGCAAGGCTGGTTAAACATTTCAAAATCAGTTAATATAATCCATCACATCAACCTGATAAAGGGGAAAAATTGTATGATCATATCAATAGATGCAGAAAAGGCATCCACCAAAACCCAACACCTATTTTTGACAAAAACTGTCATCAAACCAGGAAGAGTGGGGTATTTCTCGATTTGATAAAAATGTCTACAAAAAACTTGTAGCTACATTTAAAGGTAAGGAAAGACAGCTTGAGCCTTGAAAAATATGAGTTTGAACTATAAGAGTCCAACATACGCAGAGATTTTTTTCAACAAATATGTACTATGGTACTACATGATTTGCAGGTGGTTGAATCCAAGGGTATGGAAGAGCAGGTATGGAGAATTGACTAGAAAGTTAAACATGGATTTTCAACTGTGTGGGGGTGAGAGTCCTTATCCTTCACACTGATCCAGAGTCAACTGTATATGCTTTCTCCCGAAGACTGGGAACAAGCACCTTTCATCCCTCCCCTTCAGCACTGTACTGGAAGCCTACAAAATGCAATAAGACAAGAAAAGCACAGAGAGGAAGAAAGAAAGCTTTCTCTGTTCACAGGTGACATAACTGTTTACGTTGCGGGTTGTCACTGTTCAGTCCCCAGTCAAGTCTGACTCTTTGCAACCCCATGGACTGCAGCGTGCCAGGCCTCCCTGCCGCTCACCATCTCCTGGAGTTTGCCCAAGTTCATGTTCGTTGCATCAGTGATGCAGTCCAGCCATCTCATCCACTGATGTCCTCTTTTTCTTCTGCCCTCAATCTTTCCGAGCATCAGGGACTTTTGCAATGAGTCATCTGTTTGCATCAGAAGACCAAAATACTGGAGCTTCAGCTTCAGCATCAGTCCTTCCAGTGAATATTCAGGGTTGATCTCCCCTAAGATTGACTGGTTTGATCTTGCTGTCCAAGGGACTCTCAGGAGTCTTCTCCAGCACCACAGTTTGAAAGCATCAATTCTTTGGCATTCTGCCTTCTTTATGGTCCAGCTCTCACAACCATACGTGACCAACGGGAAGACCATAGCCTTGACCACACAGACCTTTCTTGGCAGGATAACGTCTCTGCCTTTCAATGCGCTAAGTATGTCATCGCTTTCCCGCCAAGAAGCAATCGTCTTCTGAGTTCATGGCTGCAGTCACCATCTGCAGTGATTTTGGAGCCCAAGAAGAGGACATCTGTCACTACTTCTACATTTCCCCCTTCTATCTGCCATGCAGTAATGGGGCCGGATCCCATGATCTTAATTTTTTTTTAATATTTAATCTTAAGCTGGCTCTTTCACGCTCCTCCGTGACCCTCTTCAAAAGGTTCTTGGGTTCCTGTTCACTTTCTGCAATTAGAGTGGTGGCAGCCATAAATCCCCTTCATGCATCACTGCCTTGCCATGGTGAAGGGGCTTGCATAACTGAATGAGGCTATGAGCCCTGCCGCGTGGGGCCACCCAAGACAGATGGGTCACAGCAGAGAGTTCTGACAAA
Source organism: Raphicerus campestris (assembly GCA_006410735.1). Lineage (NCBI taxonomy): Eukaryota > Metazoa > Chordata > Mammalia > Artiodactyla > Bovidae > Raphicerus > Raphicerus campestris. The sequence continues at coordinate 502,922 of SJYW01056985.1, read as the reverse complement.
ACGGGATTCACTGGAGGAGGAACTGGCAAACCACTCCAGTATTCTTGCCGTGAAAACCTCATGAGCTATTTATGCAGAAAATCTCAAAGAATAAAAAACAAGCAAAAACAAAACAAAGAATTCCCGGAACTATTGAGGCTGCAGGGCATAAGGGAGACATACAGAAAGCCAGCTGCTTTCCTGTACGCCAGCAACGAATAGATGGAGCTAAAACCGGAAGGTAAAAATACAATATCATTTACATTAGCACCAGAAAAACGAAAACTTCACGCGTAAATCTAACAAGACATGTACAATATCTATCTGATGAAAGAAATCACAAAAGATCTTTAAAAATATGGGTGAGATATTCCATGTTCATGGATAGGAATACTTAGTACTGTTAAGTACTGTTAACAGACTGTCAATTCTTCCCAACCAGATCTACAGAATCAATGCTATCCCAGTCAAAATCCTGGAACATTATTTTGTAAATATTAGAAAACTGATTCTAAAGTTTATATGGAAAGGCGAAAGACCTAGAATAGTCAACACAATATGCCAAGAACGAAGCCAAATTTGGAGGACTTATCTAACGTCAAGACTTACTATAAATCTAGTCATCAAGATAGTGTGGCACTGGCAAAAGGATATGTCTATTCTAGACGTCTGTCTAGATCAATGGAACAGAAAAAAAGAGCCCAGAAACAAACCCACACAAATACAGTAAACTGATCTTTGGCAAAGAAGAAAAGGCAATTCAACAGAGAATCAAATCTCTTCAAAACCAGTACTGAAGCAACTGGATATCNATCAATGGAACAGAAAAAAAGAGCCCAGAAACAAACCCACACAAATACAGTAAACTGATCTTTGGCAAAGAAGAAAAGGCAATTCAACAGAGAATCAAATCTCTTCAAAACCAGTACTGAAGCAACTGGATATCCATCTACAAGGTAGACAGACACAAACCTTAAACTTTTCAAAGAAAAATTAACTCAAATTGGATAGACCTAGATGTAAAACACAAAGTTCTAACTCGTAGGAGATAATATAAGAGAGAATCTAGGTGACCTTGAGCTTGGCAAAGACTTTTAGGATACAGTCCATGAAAAGAAAAAAATTGATAAACTCTACTTCATTAAAATTAAAAACTTTTGCTCTGTAAAAGACATTGTTAAAGAGAATGAAAAGCCAAAAGATTAGGAAAAGATCTTTGCAAAACACTTTAACTGATAAAGGACTGGTACCCAAAATATACAAAGAACTCTTAAAACTCAACAATTAAAAAAAAACAATTAAAAAATGTGCAAAGGATCTGAACAGATACCTCACCAAAGAAGATATACAGATGGCACATAAGCATATGAAAAGATGCTCAAAATCATTCCTCATTCGAGAACTGCAAATTAAAACAACAATGAGAAACCACCACTCACTTCTCAGAATGGCTGAAATCCAAAACTCTGATAACACCAAATGCTGAACAGGATGTCAAACAACAGGAACTTGTCATTCCTTGCTGGTGGGAATGCAAAGTGGTACAGCCACTGTGGAGAACAGCGTGGCAGCTTCTTGCAGAATTAAACATGCTCTTGCCATATGATCCAGCAGCCATGCTCTTTGGTATTTACTCAAATGAGCTGAAAGCGTATGTCCACACAAAACCTACACAGAGACGTTTACAGCAACTTTACTCATAACTGCCAAAACTTGGAATCAACCAAGATGTCCCTTAACAGGAGAATGGATAAGTAAATTGTGGTACATCCATACAATGGAATATTACTCACTTCTAAAAAGAAATGAGCTACCAAGCCATGAAAAAACACAGAAGAAAGCATATATTACTAAGTGAAAGAATAAAGAAAGACGTTGTATTTCACATGATTCTAAACTATATATCTTTCTGGAAAAGCCAAAACTATGGGCACAGTAAAGATCAGTGGCTGCCAGGAGCCTGGCAAGAGAGAGGAATGTATAGGTGGAGTATGAGGAAACTATTTTGTACGGTACTATAATGGTGGGTCATGTCATCATTTACTCGGTAAAACCCACAGAACTTACAACACTAACAGTGAGTCCTAATGTAGACTACAGACTTTGGGTGATGATGCTGGTTCATGGATTATAACAAATGTACCACTCTGGGGCAGGATGTTGATGGTGGGGGAGGTTATGGGTGTGGGGGGAAGTAAGAAAATATATGGGAACTGTCTGTACTTGCCAAGTAAATCTGTAAACCTGAGACTACTCTAAAAAAGAAAAGTCTATTATTTGAAAAAGAGAGAAAGAGCCCCCAAGATTCTCATTCATGTTCTAGGAAACAGTGGAAAGAGCAGCTGTCCATAAGCATACTGTTAAGTCATAGCAGACCACGTCCTGTGACAACCACAGAATTCTTCTTCCAGATCCTGAGAGCAAAAGAGTAAATGAGAATTATTCTGATGAGAGATAATATTAGAGGAAAAAGAAACTTGAATCCAGTGATCTTGGCCAACCATCAGAAAGCAACCATGGCAAAGATGAAGCTGCCAAATCTCCTTCTGAGTCAGGTCTTTAATATGCAAGCTGGAAGCCTCAGGAATGTGTCTAGGGATAAACCTTGACAGTTATGACAGTCATATGGTAGGTGAGCTCTCCCAAGTCTGGTAGCCTGCATGCATCTCTGCTTCCGCTTCTCTCAGACTCTTTTCTCCTGTTGCTTGGAAAGGAGAATTAGGGACCTTTTGTTTCCCTAATAAACAGCTTTTTAGCCTCTCTCCAAGATCTGTTCTAGGAGCAGGAATATGAAGAGTATGATTCAACAGTACAGTGAAAATATGGAACAATAGGAATCATTAGCAAATCTATCAGAAAAGCTAATTCGGGAGGGTAGAGAAGGTCAAGTTACAAAGAAGGAAACGATTAAATTGTATTTCAGTCCTGTAAAATTGCTACATTTGAGGCTGCCTAATTCAGAACGGCTGTCTCTGAGTATGCTGCTGCTGGGAAGACAGAATAAGAATGAGGCTGGGGGTGCACACTCCCATCAGCCTGGAAGCACAGTCACTCTCCTCCTGCTTGGTTGTGATATGAAGTTAAGAGCCCGCTTGCTAATTGGTCAGCAGAACTGACACTAGACACCCCAAGGCAGATCCAACTAAACAACTAATCAACTTTTCAAAATTCTTCTTAGAAATCCAGCCACAAAAGACCACACGCTGTATGCTTCCATTTACAGGAAGCGTCTAGAACAGGCAAAGCCACAGTCAAAAAGGAGATTAGAAGTTGCCGAGGGCTGGAGTGGGCAGCAGAAGTGGAGGGGGAGGGGGAAGTGACTGCTAACGGGCACGGGGCTTTTCACAAGGTGATCAAATGTTCTGAAATACACAGACAGCGGCCATGACCGCACAACTCTGTGAATATATTAAACCACTGAACTATATATACTTTACGCAGGTAAACTATACGGTACGTGAACTGTGTCTCAACAAGGCTATTATTAAAAACTACCCAATATACATTTTGGTCGCTTCATGAAATAAAATAAGGCAATTCCATTTTTGGTATCCTTTTGCATTTCTTTTATAATTAAAGAGTCTCGATGAGCATTTCTTTGTGCCATATCTGTTTACTGGCTCATTGTATTGCTTTTAGTGTGTGCTGCCTACCCACATATCTTTTGTGTATTTTTATGTTTGGTTATTTTAAGCATTTTTTTTTTAATAGGCTGACTGAGTTTTTTGTAAATTAATAAATTGGTTTCTGTTCATGAAAAAAAACTTAACAGCAATACAACACAGTATTATTTGGACATAAAAAGTATGCTTCCTAAGTATATATGAATAGCATTCTAGGAAGAACACTTCTTTGCAGAAAGCTTTATTTAAATGCAGTCCTTAGCTTGTTCTCTGAAGGAGCATATAATGAAGCACTCTCTAACACTCACTTTCGCGTCCCTGGTTGGCTCAGAAGGTAAAGCGTCTGCCTGCAATGTGGGAGACCTGGGTTTGATTCCTGGGTCGGGAAGATCCCCTGGAGAAGGAAATGGCAATCCACTCCAGCACTCTTGCCTGGAAAATCCCATGGACAGAGGGGCCTGATAGGCTGCAGTCCCTGGGGTGGCAAAGAGTCGGACACGACTGAGTGACTTCACTTTTCACTTTCACCATTTAAAAGAACTCAGCTAAGACCATACTCAATTATTCTAAGCCTGGGGACCTGGGCAGAGTTCCTGGTGGCAGATGATAAGACTTTCTCCAAAGGTAGAGATTGCTTTTAGTTCTCATGTATGGTTTTGACACTGAGGACAATGACTAAACTATATGCAGTTTGTTTACAAGTAACAGCTTNACGGCAATCCACTCCAGCACTCTTGCCTGGAAAATCCCATGGACGGAGGGGCCTGATAGGCTGCAGTCCCTGGGGTGGCAAAGAGTCGGACACGACTGAGCGACTTCACTTTTCACTTTCACCATTTAAAAGAACTCAGCTAAGACCGTAGTCAATTATTCTAAGCCTGGGGACCTGGGCAGAGTTCCTGGTGGCAGATGATAAGACTTTCTCCAAAGGTAGAGGTTGCTTTTAGTTCTCATGTATGGTTTTGACACTGAGGACAATGACTAAACTATATGCAGTTTGTTTACAAGTAACAGCTTTATTATGATATAATTCACATACGATTTACCTACTTAGAGCATCTAAGTGGCTTTAGGCTAGGTCACAGCTGTGCAACCGTCATCAAAATCAAATTTACAACAACCATCACGACCACCTAATTTCAGGCCACTGTCGTCACTCCCCACCTTCCAAAACACCTTACCTGTTAGCAGCTACTCCCCTCCACCCTGCCCCACTTGCTCTGTTTCCAAAGCAAGTGAAGAGATCAGTGGATCTATTTTCTGTCTACGTAATTTTCCTTTCCTGGACATCTCACATAAATGCAATCGTATGATCAGTGGCTGTCTGCTTTGGTTTCTTTCATTTAGCACCATGTTTTAGCATGTACTGGGGTTTCATTCCGTTTCATGGCTGTTAACATTCGATTGCAAGCATGTCTTTATAAAGGAACCACAGGTTTGCATGAGAATAAGATAAGAGTTTTTATTTATAGGAAACAAACTGCATGGAAACAAGAAATCATGAAAGTGCTGAGGGAAACATTTATTTCCTTTGGAAGGAAGAAGTACGTTTTCAAAGATCAGATCTGAATACACCATCTATAGCTGAAACCAACCTTCACTTTTTCCTGAGGCTAAAAAATAAGAGAAGTATTAGGGGACATAATTTTCTATAAAGACATAATACTTTTGTATTTTGTTTGTTTTTTATATTCCACATGTGACACTTAGATAATGTTATAAACCACTGTTAGCTCAATAAAAAATAAGACAAAAGAAGGGCCTCAAAAATATCACTTGGGCGACTATAATGACAACACAGGAACTATGCTCAGTAAGGTATGTGGTCCTTCAGACTTAGGCTGTTTGGTAACTGCTCTGACTGGTTACTGAAACTGATCTTAAGATCACCCATTATATAATAACGGTTACATACACGCACAATGTTTCCCCTTGCGTGTTCAGCTCGTGGGATCTAAATTCCCCAACCAGGGACTGATCCTGCGTCCTCAGCAGTGGAAACATGAAGCCCTAACCAGTGGAGCACAGGGAATTCTTTGATTTGAAACACATTTAACTGTTTAGTCAAGGCTATGGTTTGTCCTGTGGTCATGGGTGGATGTGAGAGTTGGACTGTGAAGAAGGCTGAGCGCTGAAGAATTGATGCTTTTGAACTGTGGTGTTGGAGAAGACTCTTGAGAGTCCCTTGGACTGCAAGGAGATCCAACCAGTCCATTCTAAAGGAGATCAGTCCTGGGTGTTCATTGGAAGAACTGATGCTGAAGCTGAAACTCCAGTACTTTGGCCACCTCATGCGAAGAGTTGACTCATTGGAAAAGACTCTGATGCTGGGAGGGATTGGGGGCAGGAGGAGAAGGGGACGACAGAGGATGAGATGGCTGGATGGCATCACTGACTTGATGGACGTTGAGTTTGAGTGAACTCAGGGAGGCCTGGCG
>SJYW01056985.1:473762-492413 GCA_006410735.1 Raphicerus campestris | reverse complement strand
TAACCACTGGACTGCCAGGGAAATCCTGGAATTGGTTTCTAATGTGTCTTAAAAGAGAGAATGCACACAAAGTCATTCACAGACATGGTGTGAGATCACAATAATATTCAAACCTACAGGAGGTCATTAGGTCTGATGGGGGAATGTAACTTCTAGTCCTGGCATGGGTATTCTCCCTTAAAAAGCCATTCAAAAAGGTCAAACAGGGCACAGGGCTCATGTCATTACACAGAGAGTTTCTGAAAGTTCAAAGGCCGAGGGGCTGCCATCAGGCTCCTTTGCTCCCTAATTCAGAGGTCGGTAATGATTCAGCCACGCTGCCTCAGTGGCGCCAGTGTCAGCGGGGTCAGCGCTGCACCGCCACCCCAAGCAAAGGAGCAGGCTCCTCACGCCATCCTCCCATTCACATTAAAACTCAGGATGAATCCTGACTGTTGGCAGAGTGACTGGTACCTCCTAGCTCTCTGATGTCAAGCTAAGCTGCTCCCGTGTGGGTAGGTAAAGACGCCAAGGACTGTTTTCATCACCACTCTGCAGATCTGCCCTTCTTCGATATATACGTCCTAATGAAGCAATTGTCTACGCTTATACTAATGATGTAACTGGGACAAGTAATTATGAAGGCAGAACATCCGTTTTCAAAGAAATGAATATCATTACCTTTCTTCTACCCACAGACATTACTGAAGACCAAAAAACAAATAAGCTCACAAGAACACACGCAACTGAAAGATTAGGAGCAGCACTGCAAACCCCGACGGGTGCGACAGTGTTCAGGAGAAACAGAGACACACAGAAAAAAGCCCACAGCCCCCACACAAAAGCAACAACCCCTGCATTTATTTACTCCCTGCAGGCAGGAATTCCCTCAAAGCCTCTACTCGAGAGAAGACACGCAGGTTGGATGCAAGTATGGAGATCACTCGACCTCCACTTGCACATCCCCTGCACTGCCTATCTTTAGGTCCCAGCAACCTCTGCGCCTGGGAGGACATTGGCTCAGGCAGGTCCCCGAGAGAAGCCAGGAAGGGCGTCTGGAAAGCGGACATCATCCTCTCACTGCTGCAGGTGGGGCTGCTGACAGGGGCGCCTGGGCAGCAGAGGATGGGCAGGGACCAGGGACGCGGGAGGAGAAAGGGCTCAGGGAAAAAGAACTGAGAGAGAAAAATAAAGAGAGCGATGACTGACTCCAGCACTGCCCGGCTCTCACCCATCACTGGTCTCAGACTGCTGAGCTCCTGCGGCCTTTACTGTGTATCAGACGTGCAAGTGAGAGGGATGGGACCAGAGGGTCCTGGGCTTGTCAGCAGCAGGAGGAAAACGACCTTTGCTGCTGCAAAGACGATGCAGATTTCAAAAGCCTAAAATCTGCAAGGAAGGGAAATGGAAATGTGCTGAACGTGGGTTTGACTGGCAGCTTTCCTCATCTGTCGATCACAGGGTAATAAACACTGGGAGATGGCAGAAATGAAGATAAATGCTTTCAGCAGCACCAGTCCCCACCCTCCCCTCCTCTTCCGCCCCCACTCAGCACATGACAAGAGACTTACAGCAAGAAAATAAATCGGCTCCTTAACCAACTCTTTTGTTAAAACTTTCCTTACAGGCCACCTACACGTGAATTATTGCTCTATGAGCCCACATTCTCATTAGGGGGCCCAGTTTGTAAAGGGTGAAAAGCTCCTGTCAAATCACACCTGTACACTTTAGGGAACAGCACTACTGGGCTGAGTCAGTTGGAGCCAACGTGTAAGAAAGAGGCCAGGCTGCTCCCAGAGGCGAAGGCGCAGGGGTCCTGAGCCTGTGGCACTGTCTATCTCAAGCCTGGCTCACTCGATCTACAGGAGACGCTGGAGCTCTAAGGACAGCTCGGTGTCACTTCACTTTAATCACTGCCACATCACTGTTCACCGGGGGACAGAAAGGCTGAGTAAGCTCTGAGGGCCAACAAAGATGCCCCATGGGCTTGGAGGGCAAAGGTGATGTCCGATCTGTATCTGTGGATATAGAAGACCACACTCAAATCTTGACTGCCAACTTCACCAACACTTTGCAGTGCAGAAAACAGCTATAAGGTGGATGACCTTATGGATTTCCCACAAGTCGGTCCAAGGGAAACACTGCCTATTTTTGTGATGTTGAGATAAAGCATCCAGGCAACTTAGTTTCTGTTAAGGGACTAGGGCTGACCTAACAGAAACAGAAGAGATTAAGAAGAGGTGGCAAAAATACCCAGAAGAACTGTTTAAAAAAAACAAAAATGGTCTTAATGACCCGGACAACCACAATGGTGTGGTCACTCACCTAGAGCCAGACATCGTAGGGCATGAAGTCAACTGGGCCTTAGGAAGTATCACTATAAACAAAGCTAGGGGAGGTGATGGAATTCCAGCTGAGGTATTTAAAATCCTAAAAGATGTTGCTGTTAAAGTGTTGCACTTAATGTGTCAGCAAATTTGGAAAACTCAGCAGTGGCCAAGGACTGGAAAAGGTCAGTTTTCATTCCAATATCAAAAAAGGACAATGCCAAAGGATGCTCAAACCACTGTCCAATTGTGCTCATCTCACGTGCTAGCACTTCACGGTAAACAGAAGAGGCGAAAATGGAAACAGTGACAGATTTTATTTTCTTGGGCTCCAAAATCACTATGGACAGTGACTGCAGACATGACACCAAAAGACGCTTGCTCCTTGGAAGGAAAGCTATGACTAGTCTAGACCGTGTATTAAAAAGCAGAGACAACTCTGCCGACAAAGGTTCCTACAGTCAAAGCGATGGTTTCTCCAGCAGTCATGTACAGATGTGAGAGCTGGACCGTAAAGAAAGCTGAGCACTGAGGAGCTGATGTTTTTGAATTGTGCTGCTGGAGAAGACTTTAGAGTTCCTTGGATAGCAAGGAGATCAAACTAGTTAATCCTAAAGAAAATCAACCCTGATTATTCACTGCAAGGACTGATGCTGAAGCTAAAGCTCCAATACTTTGGCCACATGATGCAAAGAGCCTACTCATTAGAAAAGACCCTGATGCTGGGAAAGACTGAAAGCAAAAGAAGGGGATGGCAGAGGATGAGATGGTGAGACAGCATCACTGACTCAATGGACATGAATCTTAGCAAACTGTGGGAAATAGTGAAGGACAGGGAAGCCCAGTGCGCTGCAGCCCAAGGGGTCGCAAAGAGTCAGACACAACTTAGCGAATGAACAACAACAAAAGGGTTTTTAAAATAAGGTTAAAAGGTTGGTAATTCCTAATCCATGTGGTGCGGTTGCTTAGAGGAAGATGGGTGAGCACTTTGTCAAAACTACATCCTGATTCTGCTAAAAGTAAACCTGACAGAAATCTTAGTCATAAGGTTCTTTAAGGCATTAAAAAAGACATGCTGCCCGGCTGGCCCCGCCAGGCTGGTTTCCTCCAGATCCTGAAGTGGAGAAAAAAAGATTTGAGACCTTTGTTCTGAAGTGCAGGCACCAACTAGTGGAAAGTGTGGAGCAAAAACAAGTGGGAGAGAGCCTGGTAAATGGGTCTGTTTCAAATCACAAATGCTTAGAGATGCGAGCAGTCCCCAGAGCCGTGCCTGTGCTCCGTGATCCTGGGAAAACAATACTTGTCACATGGAAACAGCTAATTTGAAATAGTTTCTAATTAAATTCACTGTTCAGACATTAATATCAGGCACAAAGTGGGAAAGCGTTATTAACAAGCCCCATACTGAGACAACTGCTTAGAAGGATGCACTCAGGTTGTTGTCTATAATCCGGGTAAAATCTAAATAAAATCTCACCTCCTCCTGGAAGCTTCCCCCTTTTGGACCTCCGTCCCATCTCCCTCCCTATCCCACCCCTCTTAGGCTGATACAAAGCCCCTGCTTGGGTTTCCTCAGACAAACAGCAAATTCCCCTTGGCTATCTACTGTGCACATGGTAATGTAAGTTTCCCTGTTACTCTCTCCATACATCTCAGCCTCTCCTCCCCTCTCCCCGTGTCTGTAGTCTATTTTCTATGTCTGTTTCTCCATTGCTGCCCTGCAAATAAATTCTTCAGTACCACTTTCAGGTTCCACATACATGCGTTAGTATATGATATTTATCTTTCCCTTTCTGACTTACTTCACTCTGTATAATAGGCTCTAGGTTCATCCACCTCATTAGAACTGACTCAAATGCATTCCTTTTTATGGCTGAGTAATATTCCATTGTGTATAGCTACCACAGCTTTATCCATTCATCTGTCGATGGACATCTAGGCTGCTTCTAGCTATTGTAAACAGTGCTACAGTGAATGATGGGATACATGTGTCTTTTTCAGTTTTGGTTTCCTCAATAAATACTATAGATTTTTGACTTAGAATTTTGCCATTCATACAGTTACAGAAGGTGAAGAACACTGAGGAGAGCGCTAAGAAAGGTCACTGCCAGTCTTACCAAGTGCCCTTCCACAAGCAAGAAGATATGCCCTAGACAGTCCTTACTATCTATTATCCATTACAGGGACAGACCGAATTATAAAGAACCAAATCACATGTTAATTTTCAGTCCAGTAATTACATCCAGGAATAGGAACAAGCAACATAGTTTGCAAAAGGAGCTTATCTTTAATTATAAACATAAACATCCATCAAGGAATAAAACAGCCTAACAAACTATAATCAATAATACTATGGAACCCCAAGCAGCCAAAAAGAATAAAGTAGATCTGTTTGTACTGATATAGAAAGATGTCCTTCATTTATATTGTTCCCTATGAGCCCATCTCTTATTAAAAACAAAACGAAGAAAACTATGTTAAGTATAAAAATATACATATGTGTATGATTAGGCATAGAGAACGATTTGGAAAGACAGATTCCAAAGATAAGTGAACTCATTGAGAGTTAATCTTTCACTTAAATTTTAAATACTATACAGCTGTAGTACTTAAAATTCCCTTTGGGGAATGAGACTAAGAGTGATGAGGAGAGACTTAAGCATTTTATAGTATCTATTTTGACACTGTCTAAATTACCTACAATAAATCAGTTTTAAAAACAAAATATAAAAGAAAAAGCACAAAGTGAAAAGTTACCTTTATAATGATTTATGGCAAAATTCTGCATTTTATCATTTAATATCCTCTATATTCAACATATACATTTATTCCACAAAGCTAGTTTGAGAAAAGCCTTGAGAAAACTTGATCCTGGGTTTGCAATAAAATTCACAAATCTTAAGTTTTCCATTTTTACAAAGTGCCAGTCAGGATGATACTCTGAGATGCCCTTCAAGCATCTAAGAAGAGGGTTATGTCTTTGGTAGCCAATAAATCTGTGCTATTTGACTAAAAAAGGAGCAAAAACAATTTTATCTCTGGGTAAACATCTTACCAAAAAATGCCACAGATGTTCACAAGGTCATAAGTCAAGAAAATTCAAGGCATGCTGGTATAGTAAAAATCTAGAAAGTTTCATGTTCATTAATAGGAAATAGATAATGTGTATAAATGAATCTGTGTTAGTAGCTCAGTCGTGTCCATCTCTTTACGACCTCACAGACTGCAGTCCGCCAGGCTCCTCCGTCCATGGGATTATCCTGGCAAAAACACTGGAGTGGATTGCCATTTCCTCCTCCAGAGCCTCTTTCCAACCTGGAGACTGAACCGGAGTCTCCGGCTGCTCCTGCATTGGCAGGCAGAGTCTTTAGCACTGAGCCACCTGGGAAGCCCATGGATGAATACTAGGCGACAATTAAAAGGAACAAGCCAAATCACACTGTGTCACTGTGGACTGATGAAACCAGGTAACACTGCATTTCAAAAGCTGTAAAAACAATACATACGGTATCATTTATTAAAATGCAACTCTTAAAACACAATGGCATTTTACTAATAGATTAAGTTATATAAAAAAAAATAGACTGCAATTATATAAACCAAGTTCATGATAGGGGCTTCCTCTGTGTAGAATGGGAAATACAATTATGGAGATCAAAGGGAGCTCTGACTTGATCTGAAAAGCTTCTGTTTTCAGGAACTGAAGGAGGAACTCCTCCATGGTCCGCAGGCTAATGGCTGTGCGATTTCCCTGCAGGAGACCCAAGATCCTGCAAACCACGAGGCTGCCAAAAAAAAGGGACTGAGGCCAAGCAGGGCAAACTATTAACAACTATCCCTCGCTGGCTGTGGAGGCACACAGGCCTGCCGTATGCATAGGTGTGTGCGCCTGTACAGATGTATTTACACTGTTTTATATGAAAGTTTCTCCCTATTGAAAGGAATAAAGGGATATGAAGGTCTAGACAAACAAGAAGCTGGGGCGCACGGTGAGGGCCTTTAAATGCTTCCCCACAATCTCAGGGCGTGGCCAACAAAGTGTGGGCGAGACAGTAACTGGCTAAAGTGAAATACTCTGGGATATGGAGTCCCAGTAAATCCCAAAGGTGGGCAGAGATGGCCATATTCTGTTTACCTGCAATTCTTGACAAAAGATTTCTCCCACAGAAACACATCCTGTGTCTCCGTGAATCAAGTTTACACCATGTAAAAGCCTGAGCTACTGCATGGTGAAACCACCCAGCAGACAGCTATCAATGGCACACGCTCACACAAACTTTGCACTCAACAAAAGCAGGGGCTCTTAAGGCCACAGGCTTCCTGGGTTCACACCAGGAACAGTCTGTCTGCACAGATGAAACACACAGATGCCCCAAGCTTTTCTCTTAGACAGCACCTTAAAACATCTTGTCTTGAAGAAAAGAAAGGTTTATTTTTAATGTCAGGTTAGATAAATTTCTGAGAAAGGCCTGTGGCAGAGTTCTAGGTTTTGAAAGCGGTATTTCACAAGGGAAAGCAAAAGGAGCTTTAAGATATGCTTTAGTGTCTTCCTTTCTGCCAGAGCTGTTAGAGGCACTCCTAAGGAAACGCTGGGTCTGCTACCACTCCAGGGAAGCCTGAAAACCACTAAGCATGGCGGTGCTTTTAAAGGCAAACTCTGTTCCTAGTTGTCATAAATAATGCATGACAACCTGCAAGCTTCTTGATAGGCTGCTTAGGGTGTGGGTAACAGCAAGGAGGTCAAACCAGTCAATCCTGAAGAGTCATTAGAGGGAACGATGCTGAGGCTGAAGCTCCAACACTTTGGCCACCTGATGCAAAGAGCTGACTCACTGGAAAAGACCCTGATGCTGGAAAGATTGAGGGCAGGAGGTGAAGGAGGTGACAGAGGATGAGATGGTTGGATGGCATCACCGATTCAACGGACATGAGTTTGAGCAAGCTCTGGGAGATGGTGAAGGACAAGGAAGCCTGGCGCGCTGTAGTCCATGGGGCCACAAAGAGTCAGACACAATGGAGCAACTGAACAATAACAAGCAACATCATGAAAGAATCTTGCAGTTATCACTAAGCTATGGACCCTTGTCCTTTATAAAACCATCTTTCTTCCTCTCCACTGTCCTCACTCCAATCCTTCTTCCTATACCAGACTGATTATTTTTAAAAGCAAGTTTTGATTGTGGCACTCATCTGCTCACAAGTCTCTAATGGCTCCTAGATGCCAAAACTAAACTAGATTCCCTGGTTTGTTATTCAAGGCCCTCAACCTTTCTGTGCTTATCTCCCACATTATTCCTGTTTCTGGAAATATGCTTTAAATATATCTCCACTTTTGTACTTTGGTTCATACTGTTCCTACTATCTAGGTTCCTTCCTTTCTCCACTAACAAATGCTTCCTAAAATCCCCCAATCAAGGACTTTCTCAATCCCTTTTTACAAGAAGTCTTTTCTGATCTCGTTAACCTGACATGATCTTCAGAAGCCCCACAGCACCTTGTTTCTCTCTCCTATTCTGTCATATTCCTTCGGCTCCATCTCCTGCCTTCCAGTCCAGGCAGGACTCGTCATTTACTCAGTCCACTTGAAGACAAGTACAACAGTCAGTCCACCAGAGGCCCAACTCAGAATCTAGAAGCTAAGTATATACTTGCTCTGTTCCTGCTCAACACTTCTCCCTGAACGTGAATCCATACAGTCCATTATAAATAGGTTCTTTTTCTTGTTTTGGCCTTGTCATGTGGTTTGCAAGATCTTCATTTCCCAACGAGGGATCAAAGCTGGGTCCCTGGAAGTAAAAGTACTGAGCCCTAACCACTGGACCACCAGGAAATTCCTACAAATAGGTTCTTCTGATGGGAAGGAAATACATGATTTTCTCATCTTTATATGAAATATCTTGATGCTCTGCCACAGAAGCTGTGCGCTAAGTCCATACTAAACAGAAACAAAGAGTTTCCTCGATACGCGCAGACTCTTACTACTCGACTGTTGACTCTTCAGGAGTAAGGCCTATCTTAAATCCCTCGGTGAGATTTAAGTGCCTCTCGTCCTTGTAGCCTAGAAAGAGCACCCTGCACAAAGCACATGGCTGCAACTCCATTCGCTGCCCTGGAGCCACAGTGCCTCCGGCTTTCAGAAATATCCATCCAACCAGCAAAAGGACACCTCCAGAATGCCTAAAACCATTTGTTTGATTTTTGAACTCTAGGAAACTACCCAACCTCTGGAATCTACAAAATACAGTACTCAGGGCACTTAGAAATTGATGGTTACATGCAGGGGAAACACACCAAAAATTCCTTCTTAACTGCAGCCAAAACAAAGCAGGGGTGGGTAGATTTTTGACTGCAAGTCGGTAAGGTTAAGAAGTCTCTCCTTCTGGCCTCTGGAGAGTCCAAGCTGGGAGCACGCTGTCCCCTTTGTCTGCCTCTGCCAGGCTCTTGCCTTGAGGCCAGCAGGATTAGCACAGCCATTTCATGCTCTGAAAAGTCAGAAAAGGCGAGATGGGGCACTTTTCATTCGAGGAAATGCCTAGTAGTCAGAGCCAGTTCTGTTTCTGCTGAAAAGATAAGCAGGGATGCTGAGGTTAAAAAGCAAAATTTCCAACAATGCTTAATGAAAGGCTTGGAGACAATGTACAGAATTAGGCAGAGCGGGATAAACTCCAAGAAGAGAGGAGCAGGTGCCAGAGCAGAAATGCAGCAGAGACTCAGCCCCAGACAGTTCACGCATCCAAAATTTTCCATGTATTTAAAATGTCATCAGGACACCCTGTGAGCACAGACTCGAGGCAGCAATTACGGGATGCAGGCTTATCCTTCCTGGCATGAAATACCCACAAATAAGCTCCCAGGGTAAAAGTCAAAAGAACGTAGAAAGAAAAGCTTTACCATTAAAAAACTGAGCAGTTGCTACACTTTCTTGCTGAAATAGATAATTAAATACAGATCTTCTTGTGAAGAGAGTAGTCTAAACTCAACTACTATATTCAAAGGCACAGAGCTCCCAGGCCCACGCAGGGTTTTAAACCTCGCCTGGGTCTACAGACGGCCTTCAGAAGCTCCAAGAAACCACTGAAACTGCAGATTAAATTGTGTGTATGCGTGTGTCATTGTATGAGGCCATTTCTGTTTTCTATATCTTATGGTGCTTTGATATTTGGGGTCACTGTGGACTGCCGGACTGCGCCCCTCCGGGTTAGCTAATTCCCAGAGATAGCAAACAACTGCCTACAAGCATGCAAACCAACCTATCCAGATCCCATAACCCTCCTGATCAATATATCCTCTGGCCAAAACCACTCCAGAGCCAGGTACAAACAACGAGGGACCATCCTGGGGTCTGTCAAAATTATCCGAACTTTCTGATCCTGAATTTATTCAGCACACTTACCTTGCCTCACCCATTCCTTCCCCTGAGAATACGGAAAAGGGCTCTGGCTCAGGCATTCCCTTCAGCTCCTTCTGCCTCCTGGCTGACCCTGATACTAACCCACGCGGCCCTGCGTGGCTCAGTGAGACCCCTACTCTCAGGAACTGTAAGTAATGAACTATCTTTTCAACAGACTATCCTTCTCATCTGCTGGCCTTATTGTATACTTGAATAAAACCCAAATCCTGTTACTCTTTATCACAGTTTTGCATATACCTTTTTGTCTGAGGGGAGAGTCCACGCTTTTAGCACACATTCTCATAGAGGTCACTGGCCTCCAGGAGATTAGGAACTACTGTTTCAGGTCACTGTGCGGCTCCAGCTTCAGACAGGAATCTGTCACTGATGAAGCTCTCCAGGGCACCTGTGAAGGCCAGGTGGCTGTTCTTAGTGCAGAGAAAGCAGTGGAGGCTGCAGAGGGCTTCGTTTCTGTTTCTCCTGGCTCTTTGCAGGACACAGAATTGGGACGCATGGGAGTTTAAAGGGAGAAGTTTCGCAAATTCCCAGAGGGGTAAGGGTAATGATAAATTAGCATTTCTCTCAAATAATAAAACACATCTGAAACGCTTAAGCGTCCAAAGGGTTGGGGAGATTAGGAACTGTCCACGTTATGTTTTGTTAAAAACAACAGGCACGCCGTGATGATCAGAAACACTATCATCCGCAAAGAGATAAACCTTTTGGCCTTCAGTCTCACTTAGGCAGACAGAGATAGAGAGATTTTTCAGGCCAAAGTACAGAGTCTTGAGACATGCCCAGAATAAAAGTAGTGAACTCAAACCAGAGAGCTTTTTGATGACTGAATGAGAACTGAATATTAAACAGATATCTATCAAACATAGCACAGTGGAAGATGTATATAAAAGGGTAATAAGATGCCCTTTTTGCTTGGTTGGAGCCAATAATCCAGTTGGGGAGATAAGACTTCTGTAGAAAAGCAACTTAAGTGTCTAATGAAAGGCACAGACCACGCGAGCCGCAGCTGTTGAGGAGAGGCCGCTGGAGTTGGGGAAGGGAGCCAGGAAAGCTTAGGGGGAGAAACAGAAGCTAAGGCTTTCGAATGGATTTGGAAAGGAGGCGAGGAAGAGAACAGTTCAAGCCAGAAAGCAGCTCTAACTGCTCAAGGTGGTTCAGGGTTAAAGGGCTAATATCAGTTCAGTGGGACGCAAAGGCTCATATAAGGCAGAATATAAAATCAGGCTGAAAAAAAGACAAGGAATTTGTCATCTGTACAGCAGGAAACAGAAATCCTTTGAAATTTTGTAAAGGAATTACAAAGTGGAGTGCTTTTAAATTTTAATTTTTATCAAAGTACTACATACACACAATTTTAAAAGTTAAAGAGTATTACAAGGCTAATAAAGTTAAATAGCAGCCTCCGGCCCTATCCTCTCCCTTGATTTGCTTTTTAAATCTTTTAGCTATTTTCCTTCTGAGAATTAACTGTCACATTTCTGCTGTTACTAATTTTTCATTTTTTACAATTATCTACTGGCTTCCTAAAATGGGAGATGATTTCTCCTGCCCTTTTCTTCCCCACCCTTCCAAAGAAGATATACCCCATTTTTAGATTAAATAATGTTAATTATTTACAGTAATTTGACTAAATAATATTCACAACATAAACAGTATAATACATTTGTATTTCCTTTCACATACAATTTTGCGTCTTCTGGAGAAGAAATGTTCCTGTCATAATTTGCCAGTCATAACCCTCCTTTCCCCATGAGATGGATGAACAGGGATTTTGGGACTGGCGTGTACACACTACTGTATATAAAGCGGATGGGTGGTGGGGACCTAGTATATGGCACAGGGACCTATATTTATTGAATACAGGTCTTGTAAAGTGAAAGTGAGTGAAGTCACTCAGTCGCGTCGGACTCTTTGTGACCCTGTGGACTGTAGCCCACCAAACTCCTCTGTCCATGGGATTCTCCAGGCAAGAATACTGGAGTGGGTTGCCATTTCCTTCTCCAGGGGATTTTCCCGACCCAGGGATTGAACCCGGGTTTCCTGCATTGGAGGCAGACGCTTTAACCTGTGAGCCACCAGGGAAGCCCAAAGATTATTTTATTTTTTAATTTTTGTTTTTTGGCTGCACCACACAGCATGTGGGATCCTAGTCCCCGGAACAGGGATCGAACCTGTGAGGCCTGCATTGGAAGCACAGTCTTAACCACTGGAAATGGCAACCCACTGAGTATTCTAGCCTGGGAAATCCCATGGACAGAGGAGCCTGGTGGCTGCAGTCCATGGGGTTGCAAGAGTTCGATACATTTAGTGCCTAAACCATCACCACCACAAATAGCCTATAACAGGAAAGAATCTGAAGAATACACCCACACACACACACATGCATACGTATGCACTTTAAAACTTACTCGTAACTGAATGGGTTTTCTGTGCACCTGAGACATAACAGTATAAATTAACTACACTTCAATTTTAAAAAATGGTTTTTAAAAAAAGTGATAAGAATGTGTAATAAGCAATGTGTGCTGGTAGTTATTATTATTTAAGAGAGGCCCAGGCGTCACTCTTAAGGAAAAGGAAGATGCAATCAAATGTTAGGTTTGGTTTACATCAACATTCATATAGCTGTAATACATGTTAACTGAAATTGCCTCATGTAAAAGGTGTTGTTGTCTGTTGAACTCTCTAACTCTTAGAAGCCTCCCTCCTCCAAATGAAACTACTGTTTGTTTTTCTGGCCATGTTGTAAAGCTTGCAGTATCTTAGTTCTCTGACCAGGGATTGAACCTGCGCCCTTGGCAGAGAAACGCAGGAATTTCACTGCACTGCTGGAAAATTCCCCCAAACTCTATTTTTATAACAGGATTTGTTTTATTACACTGAGTGTCTCAGGAACACAACCCTTGCATTACAGCCAGGCAGGCTGTAACAGAAGCCCTGGGCACTGGAAATACGAAGAGAGACCAAGGTTCTTGACTCGAGGAAACGAACAGTTTTAGAGAGAGACACAAAACTTGTATACAAATATGGGAATACAAGGGAAAATACTGTAAAACTGTAAACACATTCTACATCCTTGGTACAATTTGAACAGACGATACCTTGAGAGTCAAATAAGACATAGCAACAGGGGGGCTTCCCTGGTGGCTCAGTGGTGAAGAATCCACCAGCCAACGTGGGAGACAAGGGCCAATCCCTGATCTGGGAAGATCCCACAAGCTGCGGAACAACTAAACCTGTGCACCACAGCCACTGAGCCTGTGCCTAAAGCCTGGGGACCAAAACTCTGCAGCTATCGAAGCCTGCACGGCCAGGAGCCTGTGCTCCGCAAAAAGAGAAGCCACCACAATGAGAAGACTGCGCTTTCCAACTGGAGAGTAGCCCCTGCTCACCGCAACTAGAGAAAAGCTGATTCAACAAGGAAGACGCAGCACAGCCCCAAATAAAAAAATAAATTACATTATAAAAAACAACACAGCAGCAGTTTACATTTCATATTCTTTAGCTGCGTGCTACGCGCTTAGTTGCTCGGTCGTGTCCAACTCTTCGCGAGCCCATGGACTGTAGCCCGCCAGGTTCCTCTGTCTGGAATTCTCCAGGCAAGAATACTGGAGTGGGCTGCCATGCCTTCCTCCAGGGAATCTTCCCAACCCAGGGATGGAACCCAGCTCTCCTGCATTGCAGGTGGATTCTTTACTGTCTGAGCCACCAGGGAAGCCCCACCTAATATCCATACATGGCATTCTGATATAACAACACTATGGGTTTTGTTCATTTTTCAAAAATATGTAGCAAGATACTTCATGTGCAGTAATTGCTACTATTTTCTAAGTATTTATCTTGTACCAAGGGACACATTAAGTTCTTATTTAACAAATGTTCCCATTCAATCTTCACAATTACCCAACAGGAAGTCTGTTTATTCATTAGACAAATATATAGTGAGTTTCTACTACATGCCAGACAGTGAACAAAACACGTAAAAAATTCCTGCCTTCATGGGAATTACNCGGGTTTCCTGCATTGGAGGCAGACGCTTTAACCTGTGAGCCACCAGGGAAGCCCAAAGATTATTTTATTTTTTAATTTTTGTTTTTTGGCTGCACCACACAGCATGTGGGATCCTAGTCCCCGGAACAGGGATCGAACCTGTGAGGCCTGCATTGGAAGCACAGTCTTAACCACTGGAAACGGCAACCCACTGAGTATTCTAGCCTGGGAAATCCCATGGACAGAGGAGCCTGGTGGCTGCAGTCCATGGGGTCGCAAGAGTTCGATACATTTAGTGCCTAAACCATCACCACCACAAATAGCCTATAACAGGAAAGAATCTGAAGAATACACCCACACACACACACATGCATACGTATGCACTTTAAAACTTACTCGTAACTGAATGGGTTTTCTGTGCACCTGAGACATAACAGTATAAATTAACTACACTTCAATTTTAAAAAATGGTTTTTAAAAAAAGTGATAAGAATGTGTAATAAGCAATGTGTGCTGGTAGTTATTATTATTTAAGAGAGGCCCAGGCGTCACTCTTAAGGAAAAGGAAGATGCAATCAAATGTTAGGTTTGGTTTACATCAACATTCATATAGCTGTAATACATGTTAACTGAAATTGCCTCATGTAAAATGTGTTGTTGTCTGTTGAACTCTCTAACTCTTAGAAACCTCCCTCCTCCAAATGAAACTACTGTTTGTTTTTCTGGCCATGTTGTAAAGCTTGCAGTATCTTAGTTCTCTGACCAGGGATTGAACCTGCGCCCTTGGCAGAGAAATGCAGGAATTCCACTGCACTGCTGGAAAATCCCCCCAAACTCTATTTTTATAACAGGATTTGTTTTATTACACTGAGTGTCTCAGGAACACAACCCTTGCATTACAGCCAGGCAGGCTGTAACAGAAGCCCTGGGCACTGGAAATACGAAGAGAGACCAAGGTTCTTGACTCGAGGAAACGAACAGTTTTAGAGAGAGACACAAAACTTGTATACAAATATGGGAATACAAGGGAAAATACTGTAAAACTGTAAACACATTCTACATCCTTGGTACAATTTGAACAGACGATACCTTGAGAGTCAAATAAGACATAGCAACAGGGGGGCTTCCCTGGTGGCTCAGTGGTGAAGAATCCACCAGCCAATGCGGGAGACAAGGGCCAATCCCTGATCTGGGAAGATCCCACAAGCTGCGGAACAACTAAACCTGTGCACCACAGCCACTGAGCCTGTGCCTAAAGCCTGGGGACCAAAACTCTGCAGCTATCGAAGCCTGCACGGCCAGGAGCCTGTGCTCCGCAAAAAGAGAAGCCACCACAATGAGAAGACTGCGCTTTCCAACTGGAGAGTAGCCCCTGCTCACCGCAACTAGAGAAAAGCTGATTCAACAAGGAAGACGCAGCACAGCCCCAAATAAAAAAATAAATTACATTATAAAAAACAACACAGCAGCAGTTTACATTTCATATTCTTTAGCTGCGTGCTACGCGCTTAGTTGCTCGGTCGTGTCCAACTCTTCGCGAGCCCATGGACTGTAGCCCGCCAGGTTCCTCTGTCTGGAATTCTCCAGGCAAGAATACTGGAGTGGGCTGCCATGCCTTCCACCAGGGAATCTTCCCAACCCAGGGATGGAACCCAGCTCTCCTGCATTGCAGGTGGATTCTTTACTGTCTGAGCCACCAGGGAAGCCCCACCTAATATCCATACATGGCATTCTGATATAACAACACTATGGGTTTTGTTCATTTTTCAAAAATATGTAGCAAGATACTTCATGTGCAGTAATTGCTACTATTTTCTAAGTATTTATCTTGTACCAAGGGACGCATTAAGTTCTTATTTAACAAATGTTCCCATTCAATCTTCACAATTACCCAACAGGAAGTCTGTTTATTCATTAGACAAATATATAGTGAGTTTCTACTACATGCCAGACAGTGAACAAAACACGTAAAAAATTCCTGCCTTCATGGGAATTACATTCAGGGGTGGGGGGTGGGAGGCAAAGCTATATAACAAAGACATGAGTTCACACAGAATGTTAAAATTATATTAAGTGTCACGGAGAAATATAAAACAGAGAAGAGGAATGGAAAGTACCGAGGGTAGAGTACTGGCAATTTTCAATAGGGCAGTCACTGAAAGGCTTTACAGAACCCCTCTTCTACAGACAAGGAAACTGAGGCTTAGGTAAGTTACACAACTTTCCCATGGTCACCCAGCTGGTAAGAAGCGAGATGAAATTTGAGCTCAGTTGTCCTTAGTATTAAGCTCTATGGCATCTCCTCAAATCAATAATAAACTCAATCACGTAGTTTGCTTCATCAGATTATTTCTCTAAGATTATGTTAGCATTTTTAGTGTCCCAAAGGGGTTAAGAAATAACTTTATAGTTTCAGGATTTGATGCCTTATTTCATAGCCACACTAACTTCTGCAAAGGAGTAGAGAATGACCTAAGATCTTTGGGTAGCTTTATATCCCCGGAAAAACTGAGAAGAGATCAAAACAATAATTAGTCAAGGAGAGTCAAAGGACACTTCACAAACTACATTCAGTCTATGAGAAGATTATGCACAAACCCTAAACCCTAAGTCCTGCTTCCTCTTTCTGGTACTATGACCACCTCTATTTAGTTCATCAAGAAGTATTTCTTTTCTGTTCCAAGGGTGCCTAGCACAACTCAGATGTGCTTCGGCAACTTCGTCTATTAAGCTGAGATGGGTTCCTTACAGCCACCTGAGCCTGTCTCTTAGCATCGAGGTGTTCCCGACACCGGAACATCTCAAGTTGGTGATCTTGGCTTGGGCCAAGTAGTTCAGGTACTGCAAATAACCTGGGGGCTAAGGCAAATATCTACTTTATTCCTTCTGATTTCANTTCGTCTATTAAGCTGAGATGGGTTCCTTACAGCCACCTGAGCCTGTCTCTTAGCATCGAGGTGTTCCCGACACTGGAACATCTCAAGTTGGTGATCTCCGCTTGGGCCAAGTAGTTCAGGTACTGCAAATAACCTGGGGGCTAAGGCAAATATCTACTTTATTCCTTCTGATTTCAGGTAATATATTTTTCAAAAAAGTTAGAGTGCTTTACCATCCCCCCACCCCCACTTAATCCCTGGAAGGAACATGGAGGTAAGGCTAACCTCATCCTCACCTGTCAAGCAGACAAAGAGACCAGGTGACTCACTCAAATTACACTGTGCATTATTGAAGGAGCCAGAATGACAACGACCTGGCTGTCAATGTCTAGTGCAGACTCTAACACGCAAGATCGGTAGCTCTCAGTGGTTTTCTATGTCCATACCATACCATTTGGGTACCAGACTGTGGGGGGTAGTATTTTTGAAGCGATTAGAAGACACAGCACAGTAGTAAAGCCATTTTCAGTAATGAAGAGGCTGCCCCAGTTTAACAAGACAGTGACTCACAGTGCCCATCTAGCAGCCTTGGTGCTTCTCCGACTGCTCACTCACCATGCTAACCTCTCACGCCTAGGGAACACAAGCTCTGTCTTTGACACCAGCCTCTTACCTCTTACTCCTACCAACTTGTATCCTACTCTGAAACACAGGTGCAACTTCATAGGCCCAAAGTTAAGCTTCAGTTCAGTTCAGTTCAGTTCAGTTGCTCATTCGTGTCCAACTCTTTGCGACCCCACGAAGCGCAGCACGCCAGGCCTCCCTGTCCATCACCAACTCCTGGAGTTCACTCAGACTCACGTCCATCGAGTCAGTGATACCATCCAGCCATCTCATCCTCTGTCGTCCCCTTCTCCTCCTGCCCCCAATCCCTCCCAGCATCAGAGTCTTTTTCCAATGAGTCATTTCTTTGCATGAGGTGGCCAAAGTACTGGAGTTTCAGCTTTAGCATCATTCCTTCCAAAGAAATCCCAGGGCTGATCTCCTTCAGAATGGACTAGTTGGATCTCCCTGCAGTCCAAGGGACTCTCAAGAGTCTTCTTCAACACCATAGTTCAAAAGCATCAATTCTTTGGTGCTCAGCCTTCTTCATAGTCCAACTCTCACATCCATACACGACTAATGGAAAAACCATAGCCTTGACTAGACGGACCTTAGTCAGCAAAGTAATGTCTCTGCTTTTGAATATGCTGTCTAGGTTGGTCATAACTTTTCTTCCAAGGAGCAAGCGTCTTTTAATTTCATGGCTGCAGTCACCATCTGCAGTGACTTTGGAGGCCCCACTGTTTCTCCATCTATTTCCCATGAAGTGACGGGACCAGATGCCATGATCTTCATTTTCTGAATGTTGAGCTTTAAGCCAACTTTTTCACTCTCCTCTTTCATTTTCATCAAGAGGCTTTTTCGGTTCTCTTCACTTTCTGCCATAAGGGTGGTGTCATCTGCATAATCTGAGGTTATTGATATTTCTCCCGGCAATAACGATTTCATTTAGCAAAACTACATTTTACCCACTAGCTAAAACTTGGTGGATTACCAGTGTGTTAGGCCGTACACAAAAAGCCCAGTCTCCCTTCAGGAAAACAAAGCTGCCTCTTTGACTAAGAGGTCAACTTGGATTTGGTGGTTAATTAATACTTTACTGTAACATCACCAGGAAATCAGCAATTAACGATCAGTGCCAAAAACATTCATTAAAGCCTACATACTCCTGTATCACATCAGAATGACAGCCACCCTGATATAATAATCAGGAATAAGGAATCAGATAAAATCTAGGACTTCTGGATACAGTAATTTAAAGCACTTTTGAAAAGGTATGAAAATAGTAATTGAACTTGAAAGTCAATCTATTTTTTTCTAGTAAAAATCCCCAGCACTTAGCGTAGGGCCTGTCAAACTGTATCACTCAAGAAGTATATTCCAGAGATTTCCCTCATAGTCCGGTGGTTAAGACTCTACACTATCAATGCTGGGGTCACAAGTTTGATCCCTAGCTGGGCAACTAAGA
>SJYW01056985.1:442103-468663 GCA_006410735.1 Raphicerus campestris | reverse complement strand
GCCATGATCTTCATTTTCTGAATGTTGAGCTTTAAGCCAACTTTTTCACTCTCCTCTTTCATTTTCATCAAGAGGCTTTTTCGGTTCTCTTCACTTTCTGCCATAAGGGTGGTGTCATCTGCATAATCTGAGGTTATTGATATTTCTCCTGGCAATAACGATTTCATTTAGCAAAACTACATTTTACCCACTAGCTAAAACTTGGTGGATTACCAGTGTGTTAGGCCGTACACAAAAAGCCCAGTCTCCCTTCAGGAAAACAAAGCTGCCTCTTTGACTAAGAGGTCAACTTGGATTTGGTGGTTAATTAATACTTTACTGTAACATCACCAGGAAATCAGCAATTAACGATCAGTGCCAAAAACATTCATTAAAGCCTACATACTCCTGTATCACATCAGAATGACAGCTACCCTGATATAATAATCAGGAATAAGGAATCAGATAAAATCTAGGACTTCTGGATACAGTAATTTAAAGCACTTTTGAAAAGGTATGAAAATAGTAATTGAACTTGAAAGTCAATCTATTTTTTTCTAGTAAAAATCCCCAGCACTTAGCATAGGGCCTGTCAAACTGTATCACTCAAGAAGTATATTCCAGAGATTTCCCTCATAGTCCGGTGGTTAAGACTCTACACTATCAATGCTGGGGTCACAAGTTTGATCCCTAGCTGGGCAACTAAGATCCACTGACTTCATAACATGGAAACTGAGCAACAGGACTGTATCATCTGTCGGA
Source organism: Raphicerus campestris (assembly GCA_006410735.1). Lineage (NCBI taxonomy): Eukaryota > Metazoa > Chordata > Mammalia > Artiodactyla > Bovidae > Raphicerus > Raphicerus campestris. The sequence continues at coordinate 467,922 of SJYW01056985.1, read as the reverse complement.
ATGACAGCAATGAGAGAAGTAGTAAAATGGGTCAGTTCTGATATTTTTCTCGGTTGATTATTTTCATGATGAAGTTAATATATTAGAACCACCAGAGGCAAATAGCTTTCAACAAATATGGGGATAAATGAACAAATAACTGTTCTGAGGTATAAGATCGACACGAAGAGAAGAGATCCATTCACATCCTTCTCATAAGCAAAGAGAGACCCTAAGTTTTTCTGTGTGTTCTAACATAGCTCTGTTGACTCCTGGACAGAGTGGGGGGAACCTACAGAGGGCGCGTACTCATGCTAGACTTTACCCACGCCTCACAGGAAAAGAGAGGCTCAGGAGAGCAGTACAGTCCCAGTGCACCGAGGACATCTAATCACTGTCTATCGTCTGAGGGGACGCTGGACGTGGTCTTATAGGGGGTGGGGGTCAGAAGTCAAGAAAGCCAGAAGAGAAGTGACACAGAGTGGAGCTGAGAAACCGAAGCTGTTGAGGTTCAGCTTGAGAAGGCCCACAAATATCTACAGAGTGAGGATGGTCACGCTATGTTCCCACAGGAGCAACCTGAGCACCTGGAGGGAAGCTGAGGAGAAGAGAAAACGAGTGAGGTGGACTGAATACGTTTTTAAATGGAAGAAAAGTCTCATGGGTAGCAAACATTTTTAAATAAATAAATAAAGTATTTTAGGTCCTTCTGAAAGTGGACCCAACTGGTTTTAAGTCCTGGTCAACTTAAATGGCAGGTGGCCTCCAAGGCCCAGTGCTAGGCATGATTTAAAATACAAAAGCTTAGTTATGGTTAAAAGAAGAATCCAAACCTTCGGCTTCTCACAAGAAAGCAGCTATGGGTGACTTCTCAGTAGTTTCTAATGTTTACCATTTATGAATACCGAAGCCAAGGGAAAACGTAAGTGAAATATTCACGTTTAATGTACAAGTCCTAGGTTGAAAAAGGAACGGGGCATGGATTTCTCTGGGAAGTAGACTAGATCTTAATCTTGTCTGTTTTTGTTTGCAATATTCTTTGACTGAGTCTATCTATGCACACACACACACACACACACACACACACACACACACACACACACACACACACACCCCTCCCATCACAGACTGCCCAATTAAGAAACAAACAAAAAAGATTTCAGAGGAGCTCTGAGTATGATTCAATTTGTCAAAATTAGGTCTAAGAACTCTTTTCAACATTTTCCTTCAGAGACAGGGCCCCGAGGCCACTTCAAGTTTGATAGTTTGTTTCAGTTATACTCCCCACACAAAAGATATGAGTCAGGTAAAATTGTAAAATGTGAAACAGTCAACTTGTAACCAACACTGCTTAGCTCTTGCTGTAAGAATGCCATAATCTCTTGCCGTATCCTTTTCACTCTTAACTTTAAGGTCTCAGAACAGGAGAGAGGTAGAAGAGGGAAGTCTAGCGTCCAAAATGAGGAGGACAAAGGAAGCAGGCGTCTTTATTTTTTTTAATTTTGTTTGTCTGCCATGCTGCATGGCTTGTGGGATCTTTGTTCCCTGAGCAGGGATTGAACCTTGGCCCTTGACAGGGAAAGGCTAGAGTCCTAACCACTGGACCGCCAGGGAATTCCTAGCAGGCATCTTTAAATAAAGGAGATCCCCAGATACCAAGACTAAGATGATTTTTTTCAAGATTTCTGTACTCTTAACAATTTTTCTTCAGGTGTCAAAAAAGAGCACTGTCTCTACGTAGGGCACTAGCCTTTCAGGAAAAAAGTCCCTCACACGTAGGAGAGATGCTAATAACACAAGGGAAAAGGTAGGAGGATGCACTTCATGCCTGAGAGTGAGAACTAACAGTAAGTCCACACTAATCAAGGCCATGGTGTTTCCAGTAGTCACGTATGGATGTGAGAGCTGGACGATAGAGAAAGGCCGAGGCCAAAGAACTGATGCTTTCAAACTATGGTGCTGAAGAAGACTCATGAGAGTCCTTCAGACTGCAAGGAGATCAAATCAGTCAATCCTAAAGGAAATCAACCCTGAATATTCACTGGAGGGACTGATGATGAGGCTGAAGCTCCAATACTTTGGCCACCTGATATGGAGAGCTGACTCACTGGAAAAGACCCTGATGCTGGAAAAGACTGAAGGCAAAAGGAGGAGGAGGAGGCAGAGGATGAGATGGCTGGATGGCATCACCAACTCAATGGACTTGAGTTGGAGCAAGCTCCGGGAAATAACGAAGGTCAGGGAAGTCTGGCGTGCTGCAGTCCATGGGGCAGCAAAGAATCAGACACGACTCAGAGACTGAACAACTGTAGCAACAAGACTAAAGCATGATGGACTTAGAAGTTACGGTAGAATGGGACACACGCCAACGTGATTCCAAACACCTCCTTCACANGCATGTATTGCAAGCTGCGGCAGCAGCTCCCTGACTGCCTCACGGTCATTTCACAAATCCTGGCTGAGCTTTGAGGCAGAGCAGGGAGATGCTCAGGGAACACACTAAATCGCTGGGTGCCCTGCTGAGCTGATGAAGTTCTTGAGAAAGCCAGCTTAAATCTCCAATGAGAAGTACACACCTTTCTTATACATAAGCCATCCTATTTTTGAACCCAACTGCCCAGTACAAAATTCAGAGCTCACTAACAGCACAACTTGCATCCCACCCAAGTTACGGAGATGCCTCTGACCATCAAGCATGTTCTGAAGGAATGACCAGTGAATATGACATTTGGTTCCACATGCCTGAGGCCCAGTCTGTCCCTTCGCATCTGGAGACCATAAAATAAGTTTCTAACCAGTCTCATCCATAAGGCCAAGCAAAAGCTAACTCCTATGCTTGAGAAGAACTGAATCCTAGCTTCTCCCAACGACTGCTCTAAGAAAGCGTAATGTGCCATGGTCGCTGGCCACGCAGAGATCCTCTGCCTTAGTTTTTAGGAACTTTTCTTCCAATTTGCTTCTGTTACAGAAGCTGCGGATTATAAATGATGCCATGGGTACAGGTTCACTTACAGCCAATTTAGTCAGTGCTTGCACAGTTAATCCTGTCAGTCTTACTCCCACACAGAAATACACGTGGCCCCAAGGGGCCCAACCACCCACAGAGCTCTTCTGCACATCTTTTACCCTCCAGCACACAGAAATAGAGGGCTACATCCCAGAAAACAGAGAAAAGAGGTAGTTTTTCTGAAATGCTCTGTCTAGAAAACCAGGATCTAGCTTTCCATTTGGATGTCATTTCCAAATGTCTCTCTGAATAAACCAAATAATGAAAAATCAAGACATTTCAAAATCTACACATCGATTTCCCTTGGTATGCTGAAACTTTCCTTTCACGTATATGTAAGGACACTCTAAAAAGCAGTTTGCTGACAATGAGTTACTAGGCCACCGCAGATCTCAAANAAACCAAATAATGATTTAAACCATTTAAATAATGAAAAATCAAGACATTTCAAAATCTACACATCGATTTCCCTTGGTATGCTGAAACTTTGCTTTCACGTATATGTAAGGACACTCTAAAAAGCAGTTTGCTGACAATGAGTTACTAGGCCACCACAGATCTCAAACACTGACTTCATTGTGGTATGTCCCTGTAATGACCCCTCATGATTCAAGCCTCTCTGCTGAAACCATGTGCTTAGAGACAGTTCCCTCTCTGACTCTGGGGTTAGCCGAGTGGCTTTCGTTAGCTGATGGGATAGTAACAGAAGTGAAAAAGCAGACTCGCCAAGTGCGCATNAAACTTTCCTTTCACGTATATGTAAGGACACTCTAAAAAGCAGTTTGCTGACAATGAGTTACTAGGCCACCGCAGATCTCAAACACTGACTTCATTGTGGTATGTCCCTGTAATGACCCCTCATGATTCAAGCCTCTCCGCTGAAACCATGTGCTTAGAGACAGTCCCCTCTCTGACTCTGGGGTTAGCCGAGTGGCTTTCGTTAGCTGATGGGATAGTAACAGAAGTGAAAAAGCAGAGACTCGCCAAGTGCGCATTGCGTTGGGGCCTGACGGCTCATTTCTCTCTGGAAGCCTGAGAGGCTTTGTGAGGAAAAACTGGTGGAGAGAGAAGAGACGAGCCACCAAAGCTGAGGCCAGTGACGTGTGACGCCATCTGCACTGGTTTGTGGTGGCTACAGTCACAAATCACCACAAACGTAGGGGCTTAACATGAATGTACTGTTTTTCACTGCTGCAGGCCAGAAGTCCAACGAGCGTCTCAGGCTACAGTCACAGTGGTGGCAGGATTATGCCACTTTTCTGGAGGCTCTCGGGAAGGGTTTGTTTCCTTGCCCATTTGTTTTGGCAGAATTCAGGTCCTTGCAGTTTTAGGACTGAGGTTCTGGTTTTCTTGCTGACTGGCTGCTGAGCGCCAAGCAACTCCCATCTTCTACCACTGTGTCTCGCTGACTGACCTATCTGCCTTTCTCCTCTGCTTTCAAAGGCTCATGTGATTAGACTGGGTCCACACAGATAATTCAGGGTAATCTCCCTATCCCCAAATCTCAGTCACATGTGCGAAGGTCCTTCTGCCGGGTAAAGCAGAACATCCACGGGTTCCGGGGATTAGTGACGTGGGATCTCTGGCAGGCCACTGTCCTGTCTTACATACCGTGCGACCACTCACACCCAGCCAAGCCATCACCAGACACAGAGAGCCACCAAGCTTGCTCAGATCATAGGGAAATTTCACTGCTACCTAACCGCCTCTTCTTCAAGTACAAAGACTCATGAGGGCCTGGGGGCAGACATTCTAAGCAGGGGTCTCTAACCCTTCATTAGCCAAATACATTTCTTCAAACGGGCTCATCCTCAATTCTGCTGATACTTAAAGGTCTGGAAAGCAGTTGGAGGAAAATGCTAAGAGCAAGTTAATGTCCTCTTGGCTCTTTTGGCTGACTTCCCTGTGCCTGGGCCTTGCCTATTAATTGAATGCTATTCGGATTCCATCTCAAAAACAAATGAGGATGGAGACCAGAGGCCTGCCTTCCCCAGACTGATAAGCGCAGCACAGCGCAATTATACTCGAACAGCTTTGTTTTGGAATGTAATCACCGCCCCAGCCTTCTTCCCAATGGGATGGCAACAGTGTAATTACCGCTTCAGGAGCCATTGTTTGGGAATGTATTTCTTCCACAGGGCTCTTTCGAGGGGAAAGGAGCTGCAACAAAAATATAAGAGAATTTGTAGCCCGCTCCCCAGTAGCGGTTTCACAGGCTGAACAAATTATTTTTTGTTTTCTTACAGAAAAACCAGAGTTTAACTTTTCAGCCTCTTTTTCTGCCAACAAGGAATCACCCTATACCCCATGACGGTTCTGTTTGAGGAGTCCCAACCTAAAGCTAGACAGCCCGAGTTCTGATTCCTGCTCTGTCAAGTGCAAGCTGTGGTCGTGGGCAAATCACTTCATCCGCTTATGCCTCAGTCTCCCTATTTGTAAACAGGAATGACACCAAGGCATCACTGGAATACTGTGAAGACTGAGTGAAATGGCATGTGAGCAGCGCCTAGAGCTCTACCTGGCATAAGCAAGCACTCCAGGGCCTCTGTCTCCAGCACATCGGAAGTGCTGCATTCCACCACAGTCCCCGCATTTTGCAAATACAATCTAACATCATGTTCAGTCGTGCCTGACTCTTTGTGACCCCGTGGACTGTAGCCCACCAGGCTCCCCTGTCCATGAGATTTTCCAGGCAAAAACACTGCAGTGGCTTGCCATTTCCTCCTCCAAGGGGATCTTCCTGACCCAGGGAGTGAACCCACATCTCCTGCGTCTCCTGCATTGGCAGGCAGATTCTTAACCATTCCGCCACTCAGCCAGTTTGGAATAAATGAGACTGCCTGAGGACATGAACTGAGAAAGAGATAGAAAAGCTAGTATGAGATCAGAGATTTAAAAAGGAGGAGGTGGAGGGGTAGCATTCCTATCAAGGACTCAGATAAAAAATAATGGAGTAGATGGGATAAGCAACAAAGACTATTTCAAGTCTTTCCAGAGTATGTATAAGATCTCTAATCTCAGACAAAGTGGAGACTGGCTACTGCCTCCACCGGAAAAAAAGTAAGCTTGAGTTAGTGCATTATTTCTGTCCACAACCCTTTTACCAGTTCAGCATGAAGAGAAACATTTTGGAAAATTTTAAATGCTGCTATAGAACTGTCACAATCTCTAAGCTATTTCCTCTACTGAGTAAGAGTTACTGGCTATGTCCATGTCACTCCTCTTCATTTGTTCACTAGTCCGAGGAAATTTCAATAAAGACTGTTGTGAGCTTCCTGTTGGAAAAATGAGCAAGTGCTACCAAANTGTATAAGATCTCTAATCTCAAACAAAGTGGAGACTGGCTACTGCCTCCACCGGAAAAAAAGTAAGCTTGAGTTACTGCATTATTTCTGTCCACAACCCTTTTACCAGTTCAGCATGAAGAGAAACATTTTGGAAAATTTTAAATGCTGCTATAGAACTGTCACAATCTCTAAGCTATTTCCTCTACTGAGTAAGAGTTACTGGCTATGTCCATGTCACTCCTCTTCATTTGTTCACTAGTCCGAGGAAATTTCAATAAAGACTGTTGTGAGCTTCCTGTTGGAAAAATGAGCAAGTGCTACCAAAACGGCCACTGGCAATATAGCAGATTCGGAAGAAAGTTCACCTTCTCAGACAGATTTATTCATGAAAATGAATGCTGTTTCATTTTCCTCACATGCCTCCAACACAACCGACCTCTCTGAGAGACTCTTATTGCCACTGGGAACCTAGACCTTTTACCTCCTGCCTGGTTTTCCCCCTGTTCCTCTGCAGCGTGGACCAGTTAAATTCTCTGCCTAGGAAGCACACTTTCGGGGCATGAGCCATAAGAGTGTAAATCATGAGTTTGAACACGTGTACGCCCGTGGCAGATTCATGTTGATGTGTGGTAGAACCAATAAAATATTGTAAAGTAATTAGCCTCCAATTAAAACAAATAAATTTAAATTTAAAAAAATAATAAAGAAAAAAAATAAATAAATCATGAGTTTGCTTGCCAAGCAATTCTAAAGAATATGACCCTATAGCTCAAGGCACCAGTAGTGAAGCTGGGCCCTTTCTGCATGGCCCACAGCTGCGCTGAGCTGGGCTTCAGACAAACACAGGAGTTCGTTAAGGTAGCCCTGTAATATGAGACGCTATTTTTACAGGCTGGAGTATGTCACTACAAGATAGCTTTCTGGCCCTGAGATGACACTAAAGAAAGTGAAAGTGAGGTCGCTCAGTCCTGTCCCACTCTCTGGGACCCCATGGACTGCAGTCTATCAGGCTCCTCCGTCCATGGGATTTTCCAGGCAAGAGTGCTGGAGTGGATTAGCCATTTCCTTCTCCAGGGGATCTTCCCGACCCAGGAATCGAACTCGGGTCTCCTGCAATGCAGGCAGACACTTTACCATCTGAGCCACCAGGGAAGCCTAAACACCTGACCCCAAAAAAACACCCCCAAAAGAGTCTCAATGTTTCAAAAAGCCATGTGACCTTTCCACCTCATCGGTACACCAAGATATCCATCTGTGCTTGCTCTGGGCTTCCAGCTGAGTGCCACAAGGACCCTGGGGGAAGAGCCAGTCTTGTGGATCAGCAGGTGTTTAAGAAAGGAAATTAACACCCACAGGTTGGCTCTCCTTTGGTAGAGAGGGTGAGAGGTGCTGTCTGCCAGCTCCCAGGGCATTTCCAGCCAGTTTGGAATAAATGAGACTGCCTGAGGACATGAACTGAGAAAGAGATAGAAAAGCTAGTATGAGATCAGAGATTTAAAAAGAAGGGGGTGGAGGGGTAGCATTCCTATGAAGGACTCAGATAAAAAATAATGGAGTAGATGGGATAAGCAACAAAGACTATTTCAAGTCTTTCCAGAGTATGTGTAAGATCTCTAATCTCAAACAAAGTGAAGACTGGCTACTGCCTCCACCGGAAAAAAAAAGGGGGGGGGGGGCTTTGATCTCATATTTTGCTTATTCTCTCCTCACGTCTCCTCCACAGCTTTCTGTATTGTTGTACCATGTGTTCTGAGGGGTTGTAAAACATATCAAAGCATGTACTAATCATAAACTCAGAAGAGGGAAGTAAAGGGTTCTGGCATTACAGTGAGTCCTTGGGAGATTAGAGGGCATCTTCAGTCGCATCTGCAAGATGAGAAATATTCCTAAGAAGTACACAAGCCACAAGACTCAGATGCTCAGCTCCCTGGGTCCAGGGAGGCCCCAGGCACAGAGAACTCACAGGACAAGTTACATAGCAGGTCCCAGCCCGGATGCCCACCTTTCTCTTTCAGGAGGAAGAAAGGGGACTGGCAGGAGACTGGTTAGGAAGTGCAAAGAAAAGCTATAGGTCAATTTTGTCTAGGAAGAAAACTCCTAGCAGAGTCGACAAGAACCTGTGGTCCCAGCAAAACGGCTTAACAGCCTCCTATTTTCCGCTACAGAGACGCTGGCGGGCTCTGCACGCTCAGGGCCAGTTTTTGTGCAAACTTCTTTTTTGTGTATACATTTAGCACAAGGCATACTGGCCTATAGCCGTTTCTGAGCATGATGGGCTTACACGGTAGGTGGCAAGTGTATGGAGAGCAGAGATCGTGTCTTTTTCATCTGGGTACTATCATATACCTAACACTGTGCCACAGAAAAAACAGAAGCTCAATACATGTTTATCAAGTAAAAATTGATTATACACCAGCTGAGCACTCTGCAGGCAATAACAAATTCATTCATTCCCCCTGCCTCATTACTCACAGCTCCAGATAAAGAAGACTTATATACCAGGGGCTCACCAGGACCAAATGCATCTTAGATTCCAGGCACGCACACTCCTTAATGTGTTAGCAAGTCATCTCTTCCCATTTCTTCCTCTCTGCCTCTGTCCCTTGTTTTAATTAGTTAATCTAGAGCAGTAGTTCTCGATTTTTCAAGTGCACCAGGATCACCGAGAAGACTATTTAAAACACAAATTCCTAAGCCCACAACCAGAATTTCTGCTTCAGTGTATCTGAAGGATCAAGAATTTGCATTTGGAACAAGATCCCAAATGATGCTGATGCTATTGGTCCACTTTGAGAATCCTATGTTGCCATGGTTACACAGGAGCAAGTACTTGGTCTGGAGAGTAGGTGCTTATTTCTTGAGAGCAAGTTCTGATTAGAGACCGAAAAGGGTTACTCAAATGCAAACTCTGACCCCTCTAACCTAACCCTCTTGGTTGGCATGACTACAGGCAACAATGGATTCATTAGGCCGTCAAACTATCAACATAGGGAACTTCAGGTTACCATCTGTCGGTGTCTTAGAGCACAAGTCCCAGTTTTTTCAACTCACTGACCATAGCAAAGGGGAGAAAGCACTGCTTGGGACCCAGGAAGTGCACTGTTGAGGAAGACAGAAGAACAGTGGGAGATCAGCAAGGTTATAATCAGTGAGGAGACTAGCACAGCTCTAGCTCAGTGCTGGCCCCAAAGTCTTACAGCCAAAACCCTAATGATAATAGCTAAAGTCGACCGAACGCTTACCATGCGCCCAAAACATGCTAAGTGCTTAATTAGCTCATTTAATCCTCAAAACAATTCTCTGAGCTAAATACTATTCTTATGGCCATTTTACAGATGAAGAAACTGAGTCCCAAGAAAAGATTAAATTAACCAAGATTACACTGACAGGAAGTAGCAGCATGAATATCTGAACCTAGATAGTCTCGCTCTGGAGCCCAGACTCTTAAACGCTTTGCTCTACTGCCTCTCAAGCCAACTCTACGATGCAAGTAGCTGTCGTTTCTGAGCTCCACTCAGGCTCACAGACCCATGCAAAAGAGAAATGGGGACACATTTCGAGTTACTTCAAACTGCATCAAAACTTTAGTGCAGCCACCCCTTCCCCCAACCGCCAAAACACACCCACACCCACACACACACACTCTGTATAGAAACACACAAACACACACACACACTCTCTCTCTCTCTCTCTCTCTCTCTCTCTATATATATATATATATATATATATATNGTCCACACAGATAATTCAGGGTAATCTCCCTATCCCCAAATCTCAGTCACATGTGCGAAGGTCCTTCTGCCGGGTAAAGCAGAACATCCACGGGTTCCGGGGATTAGTGACGTGGGATCTCTGGCAGGCCACTGTCCTGTCTTACATGCCGTGCGACCACTCACACCCAGCCAAGCCATCACCAGACACAGAGAGCCACCAAGCTTGCTCAGATCATAGGGAAATTTCACTGCTACCTAACCGCCTCTTCTTCAAGTACAAAGACTCATGAGGGCCTGGGGGCAGACATTCTAAGCAGGGGTCTCTAACCCTTCATTAGCCAAATACATTTCTTCAAATGGGCTCATCCTCAATTCTGCTGATACTTAAAGGTCTGGAAAGCGGTTGGAGGAAAATGCTAAGAGCAAGTTAATGTCCTCTTGGCTCTTTTGGCTGACTTCCCTGTGCCTGGGCCTTGCCTATTAATTGAATGCTATTCGGATTCCATCTCAAAAACAAATGAGGATGGAGACCAGAGGCCTGCCTTCCCCAGACTGATAAGCGCAGCACAGCGCAATTATACTCGAACAGCTTTGTTTTGGAATGTAATCACCGCCCCAGCCTTCTTCCCAATGGGATGGCAACAGTGTAATTACCGCTTCAGGAGCCATTGTTTGGGAATGTATTTCTTCCACAGGGCTCTTTCGAGGGGAAAGGAGCTGCAACAAAAATATAAGAGAATTTGTAGCCCGCTCCCCAGTAGCGGTTTCACAGGCTGAACAAATTATTTTTTGTTTTCTTACAGAAAAACCAGAGTTTAACTTTTCAGCCTCTTTTTCTGCCAACAAGGAATCACCCTATACCCCATGACGGTTCTGTTTGAGGAGTCCCAACCTAAAGCTAGACAGCCCGAGTTCTGATTCCTGCTCTGTCAAGTGCAAGCTGTGGTCGTGGGCAAATCACTTCATCCGCTTATGCCTCAGTCTCCCTATTTGTAAACAGGAATGACACCAAGGCATCACTGGAATACTGTGAAGACTGAGTGAAATGGCATGTGAGCAGCGCCTAGAGCTCTACCTGGCATAAGCAAGCACTCCAGGGCCTCTGTCTCCAGCACATCGGAAGTGCTGCATTCCACCACAGTCCCCGCATTTTGCAAATACAATCTAACATCATGTTCAGTCGTGCCTGACTCTTTGTGACCCCGTGGACTGTAGCCCACCAGGCTCCCCTGTCCATGAGATTTTCCAGGCAAAAACACTGCAGTGGCTTGCCATTTCCTCCTCCAAGGGGATCTTCCTGACCCAGGGAGTGAACCCACATCTCCTGCGTCTCCTGCATTGGCAGGCAGATTCTTAACCATTCCGCCACTCAGCCAGTTTGGAATAAATGAGACTGCCTGAGGACATGAACTGAGAAAGAGATAGAAAAGCTAGTATGAGATCAGAGATTTAAAAAGGAGGAGGTGGAGGGGTAGCATTCCTATCAAGGACTCAGATAAAAAATAATGGAGTAGATGGGATAAGCAACAAAGACTATTTCAAGTCTTTCCAGAGTATGTATAAGATCTCTAATCTCAGACAAAGTGGAGACTGGCTACTGCCTCCACCGGAAAAAAAGTAAGCTTGAGTTACTGCATTATTTCTGTCCACAACCCTTTTACCAGTTCAGCATGAAGAGAAACATTTTGGAAAATTTTAAATGCTGCTATAGAACTGTCACAATCTCTAAGCTATTTCCTCTACTGAGTAAGAGTTACTGGCTATGTCCATGTCACTCCTCTTCATTTGTTCACTAGTCCGAGGAAATTTCAATGAAGACTGTTGTGAGCTTCCTGTTGGAAAAATGAGCAAGTGCTACCAAAACGGCCACTGGCAATATAGCAGATTCGGAAGAAAGTTCACCTTCTCAGACAGATTTATTCATGAAAATGAATGCTGTTTCATTTTCCTCACATGCCTCCAGCACAACCGACCTCTCTGAGAGACTCTTATTGCCACTGGGAACCTAGACCTTTTACCTCCTGCCTGGTTTTCCCCCTGTTCCTCTGCAGCGTGGACCAGTTAAATTCTCTGCCTAGGAAGCACACTTTTGGGGCATGAGCCATAAGAGTGTAAATCATGAGTTTGAACACGTGTACGCCCGTGGCAGATTCATGTTGATGTGTGGTAGAACCAATAAAATATTGTAAAGTAATTAGCCTCCAATTAAAACAAATAAATTTAAATTTTAAAAAATAATAAAGAAAAAAAATAAATAAATCATGAGTTTGCTTGCCAAGCAATTCTAAAGAATATGACCCTATAGCTCAAGGCACCAGTAGTGAAGCTGGGCCCTTTCTGCATGGCCCACAGCTGCGCTGAGCTGGGCTTCAGACAAACACAGGAGTTCGTTAAGGTAGCCTTGTAATATGAGACGCTATTTTTACAGGCTGGAGTATGTCACTACAAGATAGCTTTCTGGCCCTGAGATGACACTAAAGAAAGTGAAAGTGAGGTCGCTCAGTCCTGTCCCACTCTCTGGGACCCCATGGACTGCAGTCTATCAGGCTCCTCCGTCCATGGGATTTTCCAGGCAAGAGTGCTGGAGTGGATTAGCCATTTCCTTCTCCAGGGGATCTTCCCGACCCAGGAATCCAACTCGGGTCTCCTGCATTGCAGGCAGACACTTTACCATCTGAGCCACCAGGGAAGCCTAAACACCTGACCCCAAAAAAACACCCCCAAAAGAGTCTCAATGCTTCAAAAAGCCATGTGACCTTTCCACCTCATCGGTACACCAAGATATCCATCTGTGCTTGCTCTGGACTTCCAGCTGAGTGCCACAAGGACCCTGGGGGAAGAGCCAGCCTTGTGGATCAGCAGGTGTTTAAGAAAGGAAATTAACACCCACAGGTTGGCTCTCCTTTGGTAGAGAGGGTGAGAGGTGCTGTCTGCCAGCTCCCAGGGCATTTCCAGCCAGTTTGGAATAAATGAGACTGCCTGAGGACATGAACTGAGAAAGAGATGGAAAAGCTAGTATGAGATCAGAGATTTAAAAAGAAGGAGGTGGAGGGGTAGCATTCCTATCAAGGACTCAGATAAAAAATAATGGAGTAGATGGGATAAGCAACAAAGACTATTTCAAGTCTTTCCAGAGTATGTATAAGATCTCTAATCTCAAACAAAGTGAAGACTGGCTACTGCCTCCACCGGAAAAAAAAAGGGGGGGGGGGCTTTGATCTCATATTTCGCTTATTCTCTCCTCACGTCTCCTCCACAGCTTTCTGTATTGTTGTACCATGTGTTCTGAGGGGTTGTAAAACATATCAAAGCATGTACTAATCATAAACTCAGAAGAGGGAAGTAAAGGGTTCTGGCATTACAGTGAGTCCTTGGGAGATTAGAGGGCATCTTCAGTCGCATCTGCAAGATGAGAAATATTCCTAAGAAGTACACAAGCCACAAGACTCAGATGCTCAGCTCCCTGGGTCCAGGGAGGCCCCAGGCACAGAGAACTCACAGGACAAGTTACATAGCAGGTCCCAGCCCGGATGCCCACCTTTCTCTTTCAGGAGGAAGAAAGGGGACTGGCAGGAGACTGGTTAGGAAGTGCAAAGAAAAGCTATAGGTCAATTTTGTCTAGGAAGAAAACTCCTAGCAGAGTCGACAAGAACCTGTGGTCCCAGCAAAACGGCTTAACAGCCTCCTATTTTCCGCTACAGAGACGCTGGCGGGCTCTGCATGCTCAGGGCCAGTTTTTGTGCAAACTTCTTTTTTGTGTATACATTTAGCACAAGGCATACTGGCCTATAGCCGTTTCTGAGCATGATGGGCTTACACGGTAGGTGGCAAGTGTATGGAGAGCAGAGATCGTGTCTTTTTCATCTGGGTACTATCATATACCTAACACTGTGCCACAGAAAAAACAGAAGCTCAATACATGTTTATCAAGTAAAAATTGATTATACACCAGCTGAGCACTCTGCAGGCAATAACAAATTCATTCATTCCCCCTGCCTCATTACTCACAGCTCCAGATAAAGAAGACTTATATACCAGGGGCTCACCAGGACCAAATGCATCTTAGATTCCGGGCACGCACACTCCTTAATGTGTTAGCAAGTCATCTCTTCCCATTTCTTCCTCTCTGCCTCTGTCCCTTGTTTTAATTAGTTAATCTAGAGCAGTAGTTCTCGATTTTTCAAGTGCACCAGGATCACCGAGAAGACTATTTAAAACACAAATTCCTAAGCCCACAACCAGAATTTCTGCTTCAGTGTATCTGAAGGATCAAGAATTTGCATTTGGAACAAGATCCCAAATGATGCTGATGCTATTGGTCCACTTTGAGAATCCTATGTTGCCATGGTTACACAGGAGCAAGTACTTGGTCTGGAGAGTAGGTGCTTATTTCTTGAGAGCAAGTTCTGATTAGAGACCGAAAAGGGTTACTCAAATGCAAACTCTGACCCCTCTAACCTAACCCTCTTGGTTGGCATGACTACAGGCAACAATGGATTCATTAGGCCGTCAAACTATCAACATAGGGAACTTCAGGTTACCATCTGTCGGTGTCTTAGAGCACAAGTCCCAGTTTTTTCAACTCACTGACCATAGCAAAGGGGAGAAAGCACTGCTTGGGACCCAGGAAGTGCACTGTTGAGGAAGACAGAAGAACAGTGGGAGATCAGCAAGGTTATAATCAGTGAGGAGACTAGCACAGCTCTAGCTCAGTGCTGGCCCCAAAGTCTTACAGCCAAAACCCTAATGATAATAGCTAAAGTCGACCGAACGCTTACCATGCGCCCAAAACATGCTAAGTGCTTAATTAGCTCATTTAATCCTCAAAACAATTCTCTGAGCTAAATACTATTCTTATGGCCATTTTACAGATGAAGAAACTGAGTCCCAAGAAAAGATTAAATTAACCAAGATTACACTGACAGGAAGTAGCAGCATGAATATCTGAACCTAGATAGTCTCGCTCTGGAGCCCAGACTCTTAAACGCTTTGCTCTACTGCCTCTCAAGCCAACTCTACGATGCAAGTAGCTGTCGTTTCTGAGCTCCACTCAGGCTCACAGACCCATGCAAAAGAGAAATGGGGACACATTTCGAGTTACTTCAAACTGCATCAAAACTTTAGTGCAGCCACCCCTTCCCCCAACCGCCAAAACACACACACACACACACACACACACACACTCTCTATAGAAACACACACACACACACACACACACACACACTCTCTCTCTCTCTCTCTCTCTCTCTCTCTCTATATATATATATATATATATATATGGAAAACCAGGCTATTCCCTGGCTATACAGTAAACTCTGCAAGGGCAGAACCATTAAAATCTTTTAAAAGACTCAAAGTGCTCTGGAAAATGCTAAGCTTTTAGAAAGTGGTATGTACATTTCAAAGTGACAGTACAGAAAGAGCACAGGTGTAAAGCATCAGCGGGGAGTGATCAAGAGGAAATTTCCTAGGGCAGAGAGAGATGGAGGCACAGAAAAACTTAGTCACACAGTACAAAAGGGAGAGAAAAGTTCATTGACAAGGCCTACTATTTTCCTCTAGAAAAGCCTGAAGAAGCAACAGACAAGTCAGCTTAGAAACTAGAACCTACATTCTTGACGAGCACATTTCTCACTAGTGGAAAAAGGAGATGTGATAAAAGGCTGGGGTAGAGACGGCACGGATGCTCAGTGACTGATGGAAGCCAAGTAAGCACAAGGCCCTTGGTGCTGAAAGGCATCTATGAACGCTGGGTTCTCTGGGAGGAGTGCTGCATTTATTTCTCTGTTTCCCAGGCAACCAAGCCAGCCCCTTATCGCCTTTACTTTCATCACTGGAGCAAAATGAAAGGTAATTGGGTTAATTATTAAAGCGGTCCTAGCTAGTACCACCACCACTAATTGTCCATTTATCTGGGATTTACAAAGAGCTATCTTAATTGATGTTGAGCTGGAATGTGCCACTCACTTTATCAGCCTGGCTACTGGAGAGGTCAAGAACATGGAGAATGGACCAGCCAAGGAGAAAAAGGGTTTAACACCAGAATTATCCTTCATTTCTGCTCATACTCATGTAAGTGTACCACAACAGCCTTCAACTATAGTCACCATTTTTAATCTTTCCCAGATTTTCCAGTTCAAGTGAAGATAATGGGTATACAGTAATTAAGCTGTTGTATTAGGCAACTGCGATATCAAGTTGAGAAATTAAACTATTTTTAAAATGTCGGCATGGCCAGCAACCCAGATGTCCACTTAGTTGGCCAAACTAGATTAGACAGGGCTCCTAAAAGTAACTTCTTAACACACTGGGAAAGTGGGAAATATCTACCTAAGTGGACCTGTGTTTTTAAACCAGTGTTTTCTAAAAAAGATGTGTCCCAGTTGTAACCACAGCACAGAAGCAACAGGAGAATGCATGGAACATGAGATAATATACAGTAATAGTTAAAATGACAGCAAGAGTTATAACAACTATGGCAACAGTTATAACACTGTACCGCTGGGTTTATTATATAGACATAATATATATGGTAATGATAGCACAAAACAGGATTATAAGAAGGTAGCTATAATGGAACAAGGTTTCTNGGGAAATGCCCAAGGCCACACAGCCAGTAGGTGGTTGAGGTAAGAGTCAATGAGGATCCCTCTAACTTTAAAGCCCCGGCTCTTTTCAATACACTTTACAGCTTCCTACAGGAGAAGAGAAGACAGAACCTTCACGTGGCTTAGTTTCCAATGCATGAAAGGAACAATAAGCCAAAGGGCACTGGCCGGACAGAGCAGCTAATTAACTGCTCAATCAACTCTACAAAATAAATGAACCTCTTGAGAGCTTGATTTGGGATATTTTCTGAATTCTTCCTCTGGATTATCTTCAACTTAATGAGATAATCTTCAAACTGGCCTTGGAATCCAAGTTAAGACAACACTTTCGCTTTCAAGGGCACTACTGCGAGCCTTACAAACCAGAAATGAAAGCCTAGGAAAATCTTTATATCTTGGTAGAACTGGATGCTGAGCATTTAGAGACAAATCAATATCAGGGATATTGGAAGTTGATCCATTAAAAGTCAGTACTTGGTTTTTATCTTCCCAGAAGAGACAGCATACTGCTGTTTTCTTTAACATAGCAAATTTCTTTGACTTGACACTCTACAGATAAAGGGAGATGCAAGAAACGAGAGACGAGACCACATGGAAAGTGAAAAGGGGATTATAAAGAACGAGGTCAGAAGTTCCTGACCAGTAGACTGCAACTCTGGGAACCCACAAACTATTAGAAGGAGTAGCTGATTATCAAACAAAAAAGGCAGCTCCCAAATTAAGTATATTATTATTTTTCAATATGTAGATTCAAGTTGTGATCAAAGTACCAATTCAGTTAAAAGTACAAGGGAATTCATGACAGCTCTTCACATATTTTACTTATCAATGGGCACTAAAAGTGCAACTAATTATGACGAGAGGAGTTAGAAAATATTTTGAAGTTAAAAAGGGTTCTAAGCGGGGGGAAAGGGTCCTAAGCCTCAAAACAGTTGAAAATTAAGTTACAGAAAGAAGCATCATGGGACAAATCCAATTACTTTATTCTACAGCTATGAGAGAGAGAGAGCTGGCCTTCCCAGAATCACAACGCGGAGCTGACAATTTACTTCTGAACAAGGGCCAAAGAGCCCTCTGCCTCTGGACAATAAACAGCACTCTGTCTGGCATAAGCAGACCTGAGGAGCAGGAAAGGCGGGTGGGGGCGGGGGTGGGCAGGCCAGGAAGACAGTGGTTGTTGTTTAGTCACTAAGTCATGTCTGACTCTTCTGTGACCCGACGGACCGTAGCCTGCCAGGCTCCTCTGTGCGTGGGATTTCCCAGGCAGGAATACTGGAGCGGGTAGCCATTCCCTTCTCCAAGGGAACTTCCTGACCCAGGGGGGGAACCTGCATCTCCTGCACTGGCAGGCAAATTCTTTACCACTGAGCCACCAGGGAAGCCCGCAGGAGACAGTACTAAACTAAACCGCCAGAACCCACACATGACGTAGAGCTGGGTGAACAGACACATGAAGATAACACAGGAAAATGGAGAAACACCACGCTGGGAGAAAACCTGGGCTCCTGGGACATACTCCTATGGCTCTTCTCATTGTTATTAAAACCTAAAAACAATTAACTTCCTTCTGATTCAATTTCTCCTTCCATTTAAAAAAAGAAGGGAGGAAGGAGGACAAAACATGGTCAGAGATAATGGCTTTATGTTACTTAGAGATTACTGGAAGATATACACAGATGTACCTATATATAGCTGTATCTTCCAGTAATCTCTGAGTAACATATCATAACAATCTCCTTTTATATATATATATATAGAGAGAGAGAGAGAGAGAGAGAGAGGAAAATAAGGTGTATACACAGGAAAATCAGCTGGCTCAGATACAAGCAGTCTCAGACTGATGGTTACATCAGGAACCCAAAAGAGGCAATATATTAAGTGATTGGAGAGACAGCTAACATTTTGATTAATGACAGGGAAGTCGGAGTTAAACAGCATTTCAATAAAATGTAGAGAAGACTTCAAATTCAAATTGTTGGGCACATCAGCAAAGCAGCAGAAAGGACAGAACTGTATACAGACTGATTGGAAGAGTGGACCATGGTGAACACAGAAATGGGACGGTGCCGATTTAAAAAAAAATCACAAAGGCATCTGNAAAAGTGCAACTAATTATGACGAGAGGAGTTAGAAAATATTTTGAAGTTAAAAAGGGTTCTAAGGGGGGGGAAAGGGTCCTAAGCCTCAAAACAGTTGAAAATTAAGTTACAGAAAGAAGCATCATGGGACAAATCCAATTACTTTATTCTACAGCTATGAGAGAGAGAGAGCTGGCCTTCCCAGAATCACAACGCGGAGCTGACAATTTACTTCTGAACAAGGGCCAAAGAGCCCTCTGCCTCTGGACAATAAACAGCACTCTGTCTGGCATAAGCAGACCTGAGGAGCAGGAAAGGCGGGTGGGGGCGGGGGTGGGCAGGCCAGGAAGACAGTGGTTGTTGTTTAGTCACTAAGTCATGTCTGACTCTTCTGTGACCCGACGGACCGTGGCCTGCCAGGCTCCTCTGTGCGTGGGATTTCCCAGGCAGGAATACTGGAGCGGGTAGCCATTCCCTTCTCCAAGGGAACTTCCTGACCCAGGGGGGGAACCTGCATCTCCTGCACTGGCAGGCAAATTCTTTACCACTGAGCCACCAGGGAAGCCCGCAGGAGACAGTACTAAACTAAACCGCCAGAACCCACACATGACGTAGAGCTGGGTGAACAGACACATGAAGATAACGCAGGAAAATGGAGAAACACCATGCTGGGAGAAAACCTGGGCTCCTGGGACATACTCCTATGGCTCTTCTCATTGTTATTAAAACCTAAAAACAATTAACTTCCTTCTGATTCAATTTCTCCTTCCATTTAAAAAAAGAAGGGAGGAAGGAGGACAAAACATGGTCAGAGATAATGGCTTTATGTTACTTAGAGATTACTGGAAGATATACACAGATGTACCTATATATAGCTGTATCTTCCAGTAATCTCTGAGTAACATATCATAACAATCTCCTTTTATATATATATATATAGAGAGAGAGAGAGAGAGAGAGAGAGGAAAATAAGGTGTATACACAGGAAAATCAGCTGGCTCAGATACAAGCAGTCTCAGACTGATGGTTACATCAGGAACCCAAAAGAGGCAATATATTAAGTGATTGGAGAGACAGCTAACATTTTGATTAATGACAGGGAAGTCGGAGTTAAACAGCATTTCAATAAAATGTAGAGAAGACTTCAAATTCAAATTGTTGGGCACATCAGCAAAGCAGCAGAAAGGACAGAACTGTATACAGACTGATTGGAAGAGTGGACCATGGTGAACACAGAAATGGGACGGTGCCGATTTAAAAAAAAATCACAAAGGCATCTGGGAGAAAACAGCCTATAACAGTAACAACTCAAACATTTCCTGACTGGAAAAAACTTGAAAACATAAATGAGCAAGGTGGCAAAGGCCAGAATGCCCAACCAGTGGACAAGTTAAGCAGGAAGAGGGCAAAAGACCCAGGTTTTCCTGCTGGCACACAAAAATCCCTGACTAAAGGCATGGCTCCAATAAGCGAGAGGTAAAAAGAGCAACTAATGACTCTAGCTGCTAGTTCTTCTATAGTTCAGAAAGGAGAGAAAATTCAAAATAAGGAGCTGAGATGGGGAAACATATTTCAATGTAAAGGATATCTGCAAAGGCTCGGAGGAGGGGTTGGGTAGAAGTGAGGGGAGACAGGAAGAGTGGAAAGAGTGTTAAGAAAGGACGAAGAAATAAAAAGCCAAATACTTAACATGTTCAATTCAGAAAACTACACAGACTCTGTCACTCACTTCAGCGCTGATACAAGATCAACATGGAGCAAGACTCCACAAGATGAAGGAGGCAAATTTAGGCAGAGACTGAAGGTTAGAAAATGTCTGCCAGATGAGCAGTGGGTGAAAGGTAGAGCCAGAGAGGCAGCTCCTGGAGGACAATGGAGGGCGCTAACTACTGGAGACTAGCGCAGCACAAGGCCTCCCTGGCGGCTCAGAACCCGCCTGCCTGTGCAGAAGATGCAGCTTCAGTCTCTGGGTCAGGAAGACCCCCTGGAGAAGGAAATGTCAACCCACTCCAGCATTCTCACCTAGAGAACTCCATGGGCAGAGGAGCCTGGGGGATGGACTCGACTCTGGGGTCGCAACACAGCTGGACCTGACTTGGCAACTAAGCAAGAACAAGGACAATCTAACACAGACCATGCCCTTTTCAAGGAGCGGGGCGGGGCGGGACTTAAAGACACAAGAACAGTGGCGACCCGAGTGTGCAAACACGCTGGCGCTGCTCCTCTGTCGCTGGAGGACTCTCTCACCAGAATCCTTTTCAGGGGAGCACCTGAGAAATCCTCATCAATTTCCTCAGCCAGAAGCTGCCTTTAAGCCAGCGGGACAGAGGCTGGCTGAGTTATTAATGGCTTTCCCAGCTGTTGAACTCTGTGCATCTCTGATTAACTCTCAGAGGGGTATTTGGGAAGGAGAGAGAGAGAAAAAAAATCAGACTTTCTTATAAAACATTTTATAAGGAAAAAAACACCCTTCAAACAATTAAGCACAATCTAAGACGAGTGCTGAATACAAGAAAAAGCAATCTCTGGAACAAGGGAGAAACACAGCAGCTGCCCTTGCTAAATGCCTGGGATTAATTGCCTCAGAGAAAGGCTGTAATTTAAAGGGATGGAAAACACACCTACAGGCCGCCGTCTGAGTCCTGGCCAGACAGTCCGGCTGCCATCACCGCTCGTGACAAACAGCTCTGACTCGCGCCTTTGTCAAGGCAGCTCTGGCAGCACAGCTCAAAAGGCCGTTGTCTTCTTGACGATACACAGTTGACTCTGCTGAAAATTAGACTATTAAAAAAAAACACCTGTTTCCCTGTGTTCTTCGGTTTCTACTCTGTCTCCAGACAACAGAAGGCGTACTCCATCATTCCTGTCCCTGGACGCACAGAGATCGTGGCCAAGTCCTCTCCTTACTCGGGTGCCNTTCCTGACTGGAAAAAACTTGAAAACATAAATGAGCAAGGTGGCAAAGGCCAGAATGCCCAACCAGTGGACAAGTTAAGCAGGAAGAGGGCAAAAGACCCAGGTTTTCCTGCTGGCACACAAAAATCCCTGACTAAAGGCATGGCTCCAATAAGCGAGAGGTAAAAAGAGCAACTAATGACTCTAGCTGCTAGTTCTTCTATAGTTCAGAAAGGAGAGAAAATTCAAAATAAGGAGCTGAGATGGGGAAACATATTTCAATGTAAAGGATATCTGCAAAGGCTCGGAGGAGGGGGTGGGTAGAAGTGAGGGGAGACAGGAAGAGTGGAAAGAGTGTTAAGAAAGGACGAAGAAATAAAAAGCCAAATACTTAACATGTTCAATTCAGAAAACTACACAGACTCTGTCACTCACTTCAGCGCTGATACAAGATCAACATGGAGCAAGACTCCACAAGATGAAGGAGGCAAATTTAGGCAGAGACTGAAGGTTAGAAAATGTCTGCCAGATGAGCAGTGGGTGAAAGGTAGAGCCAGAGAGGCAGCTCCTGGAGGACAATGGAGGGCGCTAACTACTGGAGACTAGCGCAGCACAAGGCCTCCCTGGCGGCTCAGAACCCGCCTGCCCGTGCAGAAGATGCAGCTTCAGTCTCTGGGTCAGGAAGACCCCCTGGAGAAGGAAATGGCAACCCACTCCAGCATTCTCACCTAGAGAACTCCATGGGCAGAGGAGCCTGGGGGATGGACTCGACTCTGGGGTCGCAACACAGCTGGACCTGACTTGGCAACTAAGCAAGAACAAGGACAATCTAACACAGACCATGCCCTTTTCAAGGAGCGGGGCGGGGCGGGACTTAAAGACACAAGAACAGTGGCGACCCGAGTGTGCAAACACGCTGGCGCTGCTCCTCTGTCGCTGGAGGACTCTCTCACCAGAATCCTTTTCAGGGGAGCACCTGAGAAATCCTCATCAATTTCCTCAGCCAGAAGCTGCCTTTAAGCCAGCGGGACAGAGGCTGGCTGAGTTATTAATGGCTTTCCCAGCTGTTGAACTCTGTGCATCTCTGATTAACTCTCAGAGGGGTATTTGGGAAGGAGAGAGAGAGAAAAAAAATCAGACTTTCTTATAAAACATTTTATAAGGAAAAAAACACCCTTCAAACAATTAAGCACAATCTAAGACGAGTGCTGAATACAAGAAAAAGCAATCTCTGGAACAAGGGAGAAACACAGCAGCTGCCCTTGCTAAATGCCTGGGATTAATTGCCTCAGAGAAAGGCTGTAATTTAAAGGGATGGAAAACACACCTACAGGCCGCCGTCTGAGTCCTGGCCAGACAGTCCGGCTGCCATCACCGCTCGTGACAAACAGCTCTGACTCGCGCCTTTGTCAAGGCAGCTCTGGCAGCAGAGCTCAAAAGGCCGTTGTCTTCTTGACGATACACAGTTGACTCTGCTGAAAATTAGACTATTAAAAAAAAACACCTGTTTCCCTGTGTTCTTCGGTTTCTACTCCGTCTCCAGACAACAGAAGGCGTACTCCATCATTCCTGTCCCTGGACGCACAGAGATCGTGGCCAAGTCCTCTCCTTACTCGGGTGCCATTAGTGAGGCTCTAGCCTCTGCGTTGAAGGGCTGTGCATGTGTGCCAGGGAGAGATTTCTGGGAGGAGGCACAGGCCCAGCAGGGACTATTCACAAGGGACACCTAATAGCAGAGGCCTCTTGGAAATGCAGAGCCTTAATTCTTCTCCAAGGAATAGTAATGTAACAGACAGTCACCACTTACAAATTCTTCTCCTCTCTTATTCTACCTTTAATTTCATCTGCATACATTATGCAAATCCATATTCCTATTGTGCATTTTATATTAAAAAATAAATACATATCTCTAAGTGACAGTTACCCTCCTTTCCCTCTCTTCCCTCGTGGCTGTTTAATTCTTTAAATCCAGACATATTTCATTTTTCTTTCTCTTCCTCTGGCATTCCTTATAATAAATATTCATATGTATTATACTTGCCCAGAAAGAATACTAATTCTCAAGCTGCCAAGCAATATTATATATTTCTAAGCAATAGGAAAGAGCTGGAATCCTCAGGAAAGGGCTGGAATTCAGGCAGGCATATATTTTATAAATATGCTGAGGTTCCATACGTACCAGATATCCTATTCATAATCCTCAGGAGGAGAAGGCAATGGCGACCTACTCCAGTACTCTTGCCTGGATAATCCCATGGGTGGAGGAGCCTGGTGGGCTGCAGTCCATGGGGTTGCTAAGAGTCGGATACAACCGAGCAACTTCACTTTCACTCTTCACTTTCATGCATTGGAGAGGGACATGGCAACCCACTCCACTGTTCCTGCCTGGAGAATCCCAGGGACGGAGGAGCCTGGTGGGCTGCCGTCTATGCGGTCGCACAGAGTCGGACACAACTGAGGCGACTTATCAGCAGCAGCAATCCTCAGGAGGGGAATCTGAACCCTGGTGGTTCAGATGGTAAAGAATCTTTCCTGAAAGGCAGGAGACCTGGGTTCAATCCCTGGGTCAAGAAGACCCTCTGGAGAAGGGAATAGCTACCCACTTGAGTATTCTTGCCTAGAGAATCCCATGGACAGAGGAGCGTGGCAGGTTACAGTCCACAGTGTCGCAGAGTCAGACACGACTGAGCAACTAACACCTTAGTGAGGAAGTCTCCTCCCTTTGCTGAGACTTCTCATTATTCTTCATCTGCTGAGCATAAGGGAAATTCTTCTAAGACAGTTAGCTCCAACAAAGATCCAAGAGCTCTGAAATAAACTTCAGAGATTATCTAATCTGATTTTACAAGATCAGACACTGAGGCCTGGGGTAGGAGAGGGACTTGCCAAAGATCAAATAACAAATCACAGGAGTTCCTATATGATAGGTGTTAGGCTCTGGGGACCAGTGGGCTCGCACAAGAGATCCTGATTACACTCACCGCTGCTCTGGGAGTCACTTGCTACTTTTATAAACTTAGTTCAAAATTGGTTCCAGTGAGAGTAAAAAAGGACTTGGGCAACATTCTGTGTGGAGAAGTAGGAAGTGAGACAGCTCAGCACTCCCGCAGCTCATCTCCCAGGAACATTCACAAATAGGCCCCACTCTTCGAAAACATCAAGGCCTCTCACACCCAATACTTAACATGCAGTCCTCATATGTTCTCGTGTGGGTTTCGCCCACTGCTTTCTAACTGGTTTTCCTGCATCCATATACTTGCCACTTGCTTAACCAGTGCTGTCAGAATTCACTGCCTAAAATACATATTGAATAATGGCTGCCCCCGGATAAAAATGAGGTCAAAACTTCTCAGCCAGGCATTCCAGGCCCTCCACAGCCCAGGTCTTTCTGATCTTCTCGCTCAAACACTCCACTGCTCTGAAAAGTGAAAGTCGCTCAGTCCTGTCTGATTCTTTCCGACCCCGTGGACTGTACAGTCCATGGAATTCTCCAGGCCAGAATACTGGAGTGGGTAGCCTTTCCCTTCTCCGGCGGATCTTCCCAACCCAAGAATCGAACCAGGGTCTCCTGCAATGTAGGTGGATTCTTTACCAACTGAGTTATCAGGGAGCAGCCTATTGCTTCCATTGCTCTAGCCACAGATCTCTGCAGAGTCTCCAAAGCCTGTTAATCTTCTGTGTTAAGGTTTTTGCTTAAGCTACTCCTTTGTCTAGAATCTCCTTCCCTACTCCCATCCTCCATGTCAATCCGTCAGAGTCCTCGGCCGTCTTCACACCCAGCTGAAATCCACGAAGCCTTCTCACATCTCCCCTAGCACCCTCTCCCATGTGCGTTGGTGGTATCGTGGTGAGCATAGCTGCCTTCCCAAGTCCTCGCTCTCTTCACACGATGCTGTCCTGTACTTCAGGGGTACCTTATTACAGTCTGCTGCTAGATACTATGTAAAGATCTGATCATGTTATTCTACAGCTTACAACTCTTCAGTGACCTCCTCTCACCTACAGGGTAAAGGTCACCTCCTTTGCAAGGCACCCAAGACGTCCCAAGATCTGGTGCCACTCTAACTCCTGGGCTCATCTCCTGCTGTATCTTGGACTTGACAACCTGCCCATACTTGTCAACCAGGGAACCCCGGACAGACTCCAGAATGTTTCATGTTCCTATGACTATGCATTTATTTGCCTTTAAGTATATCTGGAGGAAAAGTCCTATTTTAAGACATATACTTTCTCTTTTACAAACCCACCCTGT
>SJYW01056985.1:428200-441104 GCA_006410735.1 Raphicerus campestris | reverse complement strand
CGTTGAAGGGCTGTGCATGTGTGCCAGGGAGAGATTTCTGGGAGGAGGCACAGGCCCAGCAGGGACTATTCACAAGGGACACCTAATAGCAGAGGCCTCTTGGAAATGCAGAGCCTTAATTCTTCTCCAAGGAATAGTAATGTAACAGACAGTCACCACTTACAAATTCTTCTCCTCTCTTATTCTACCTTTAATTTCATCTGCATACATTATGCAAATCCATATTCCTATTGTGCATTTTATATTAAAAAATAAATACATATCTCTAAGTGACAGTTACCCTCCTTTCCCTCTCTTCCCTCGTGGCTGTTTAATTCTTTAAATCCAGACATATTTCATTTTTCTTTCTCTTCCTCTGGCATTCCTTATAATAAATATTCATATGTATTATACTTGCCCAGAAAGAATACTAATTCTCAAGCTGCCAAGCAATATTATATATTTCTAAGCAATAGGAAAGAGCTGGAATCCTCAGGAAAGGGCTGGAATTCAGGCAGGCATATATTTTATAAATATGCTGAGGTTCCATACGTACCAGATATCCTATTCATAATCCTCAGGAGGAGAAGGCAATGGCGACCTACTCCAGTACTCTTGCCTGGATAATCCCATGGGTGGAGGAGCCTGGTGGGCTGCAGTCCATGGGGTTGCTAAGAGTCGGATACAACCGAGCAACTTCACTTTCACTCTTCACTTTCATGCATTGGAGAGGGACATGGCAACCCACTCCACTGTTCCTGCCTGGAGAATCCCAGGGACGGAGGAGCCTGGTGGGCTGCCGTCTATGCGGTCGCACAGAGTCGGACACAACTGAGGCGACTTATCAGCAGCAGCAATCCTCAGGAGGGGAATCTGAACCCTGGTGGTTCAGATGGTAAAGAATCTTTCCTGAAAGGCAGGAGACCTGGGTTCAATCCCTGGGTCAAGAAGACCCTCTGGAGAAGGGAATAGCTACCCACTTGAGTATTCTTGCCTGGAGAATCCCATGGACAGAGGAGCGTGGCAGGTTACAGTTCACAGTGTCGCAGAGTCAGACACGACTGAGCAACTAACACCTTAGTGAGGAAGTCTCCTCCCTTTGCTGAGACTTCTCATTATTCTTCATCTGCTGAGCATAAGGGAAATTCTTCTAAGACAGTTAGCTCCAACAAAGATCCAAGAGCTCTGAAATAAACTTCAGAGATTATCTAATCTGATTTTACAAGATCAGACACTGAGGCCTGGGGTAGGAGAGGGACTTGCCAAAGATCAAATAACAAATCACAGGAGTTCCTATATGATAGGTGTTAGGCTCTGGGGACCAGTGGGCTCGCACAAGAGATCCTGATTACACTCACCGCTGCTCTGGGAGTCACTTGCTACTTTTATAAACTTAGTTCAAAATTGGTTCCAGTGAGAGTAAAAAAGGACTTGGGCAACATTCTGTGTGGAGAAGTAGGAAGTGAGACAGCTCAGCACTCCCGCAGCTCATCTCCCAGGAACATTCACAAATAGGCCCCACTCTTCGAAAACATCAAGGCCTCTCACACCCAATACTTAACATGCAGTCCTCATATGTTCTCGTGTGGGTTTCGCCCACTGCTTTCTAACTGGTTTTCCTGCATCCATATACTTGCCACTTGCTTAACCAGTGCTGTCAGAATTCACTGCCTAAAATACATATTGAATAATGGCTGCCCCCGGATAAAAATGAGGTCAAAACTTCTCAGCCAGGCATTCCAGGCCCTCCACAGCCCAGGTCTTTCTGATCTTCTCGCTCAAACACTCCATTGCTCTGAAAAGTGAAAGTCGCTCAGTCCTGTCTGATTCTTTCCGACCCCGTGGACTGTACAGTCCATGGAATTCTCCAGGCCAGAATACTGGAGTGGGTAGCCTTTCCCTTCTCCGGCGGATCTTCCCAACCCAAGAATTGAACCAGGGTCTCCTGCAATGTAGGTGGATTCTTTACCAACTGAGTTATCAGGGAGCAGCCTATTGCTTCCATTGCTCTAGCCACAGATCTCTGCAGAGTCTCCAAAGCCTGTTAATCTTCTGTGTTAAGGTTTTTGCTTAAGCTACTCCTTTGTCTAGAATCTCCTTCCCTACTCCCATCCTCCATGTCAATCCGTCAGAGTCCTCGGCCGTCTTCACACCCAGCTGAAATCCACGAAGCCTTCTCACATCTCCCCTAGCACCCTCTCCCATGTGCGTTGGTGGTATCGTGGTGAGCATAGCTGCCTTCCCAAGTCCTCGCTCTCTTCACACGATGCTGTCCTGTACTTCAGGGGTACCTTATTACAGTCTGTTGCTAGATACTATGTAAAGATCTGATCATGTTATTCTACAGCTTACAACTCTTCAGTGACCTCCTCTCACCTACAGGGTAAAGGTCACCTCCTTTGCAAGGCACCCAAGACGTCCCAAGATCTGGTGCCACTCTAACTCCTGGGCTCATCTCCTGCTGTATCTTGGACTTGACAACCTGCCCATACTTGTCAACCAGGGAACCCCGGACAGACTCCAGAATGTTTCATGTTCCTATGACTATGCATTTATTTGCCTTTAAGTATATCTGGAGGAAAAGTCCTATTTTAAGACATATACTTTCTCTTTTACAAACCCACCCTGTAAAAACATGGAACCATCACAAAAATCAATTATGTGAAATTATTTAACACTCTGGTAAAAAAAAAAAAAGGAAGTGAACAGTTTCTTATCTCATCTCAGCTTCAGGACTACTTCCACGTACCGCCACCACTGGGTAAGTGTCCTGGGGTGCCTGACTCGCCTGCTTTGGCAGGGTCCAGGCAGTAAAGAGAACAGTCAATTAACAGCGTCTTCCCTCACAGTTTCTCTGGCACTTCTGATATCAAAGAGTTTACAGTCTGTAAGTCAAAGAGAGAGACAAGGCAGCCTCATTTCAAAATGAATAGACAACTTTTTCCGCCGAAGGTTCACCCTTTTCCTTTCTTGGCTACAAGTAACGCATTTGTTATTAGCAGTCACCGACTCCCACGGGAGTCCTGGAAATCTGGCACACAGACGAGAGAACGGGGTGAAGCCGCTGCCGAGGATGTGTGGCTTCACCAGACCGCAATGCCTAGCCCTGGAACTGGACACGAGCACGTGGGCCCCCAGAGCTGTCAGGACTCACCTGCAGACGCAGGATGGTAGCAGCATGACTGGCTGTCTAACATATTTTCTTGGTGTGACTTAATTAAATTNATGTGTGGCTTCACCAGACCGCAATGCCTAGCCCTGGAACTGGACACGAGCACGTGGGCCCCCAGAGCTGTCAGGACTCACCTGCAGACGCAGGATGGTAGCAGCATGACTGGCTGTCTAACATATTTTCTTGGTGTGACTTAATTAAATTTTAGTCACGGCAAAAGGGCAGACGAAGAATACTAAATTCCGAACTATAAAGNGTCCCTTCACTGCCAGGCCCACATCCCCCGCCCCTCCCTCCAAGCAGGGACCTGAGCCAGGAGGACACATGCCGAGAGGCCCAGAGCAGCTGGGCCCTTCTCGCCCTGCTGCCTCTCCTCCGTTTGCCACAGCACAGCTGTTTCAGAGCATCCTTGCGTTTCCTTCACATTTTCATCTTTCGCAGACAAATGAACCTCCCACTGAGTGTTCCTTCTGCCTCTAAGTACAATTGCTTGCATGTTTAAGGATTGAATCACGAGGGCAAATTGGTACGATGGGTGTCCCCATCTTCTTGGTCCTTGGAGGCAAAGATATTTCTTGAACACCTTAAAGCTCCACTGCAAGATGGCTCCTGGGGAACTATCCATTCTGCTCACGAAAGAAGGCGGAAGGGAGGCAGGAACTCTGAGGATCCCAGACTTGACCAGGCCATGTCAAGATGAACGGGAAGAGAGAGGAAGATGACTGACAGCCTGTCCTATTCTAGTACTGGCAGCAAGAGAGACAAGGGGGGGAAATGCTCAGCCATCCTTCCCTCTTTCTTATTTTGCATGTTTTGAGAAAATCAAAATGTAGGCATCAAAGCAAGAGCCAAATGTCCAATTTGTTATGAGCCAGGAAAACTCAGTTTCAGGATGAAAAGAAACATAAGAGGTGGCTAGAAAGGTCAGGCGTGGCAGCTGAGAGACTGTAAAACCCGGCAGCCACACTGCAGGGCTCGGCCCCACAGCCCAGGGCCAACGCTGCTCCTGCGGTTCAGCCCTGTAGCCCAGCTGACCACTCGAAGAGGCTCGAAGACGGAGGAAACATCTCTCAATCCCCACATTAGTCTACAGGCCATCTCCAAAGGATCCTTGCTGGGGGTTCAGGGAGACTGAGGACACTGAGAGGCAAGGGACCAGGACCTCAGAGAAGCGGTGTGATTGAGGGTGTAAGAGAATTCTGTCTCCTGGGGAAATTCAAGACTTTTATTTTTAATCTCTATATCTACTTTTTCTTAAGAGGAAAAAACACCAACCCTCCTGCCTCCTGGATGGTGTGAAGTCAGTCCACATGAAGCATTTCCACAGTCACTGTTCATGCAAAAGGGAAGTAAAAATGTCACCAGAAGTGCAGCAGCAATCTTCTCCCAGGCTGGCCTGGGCCCTGAGGGCTGTCTCTTCCCCTAGGTGCCAGGCAATCAGCAGTGCACTGGCCAGAGGTGGGAAGTGCCCTGGGCATTTTAACCCTCTGTCCCTCACCCCATGCTACTGTTCATAAGTAAGAACTTAAGGGTGTGAAGCCAGAAGGTCAACCACTGTTGCTGGGACAGTGGCCAGCTTGGAAGTACTCATGACTTGGGAGGCGGGGAGAGAAAGCAAGCTGAACAGATACTTACTCAAAGTCCTCAAACTCCAAGTCGGTTCCCTCCACGGATGGACCCTGGTTGTCTGAGGAAGAGGAGGAGGTGGAGGAGCGGAGGCGGTTCTGCTGGTAGCGCATGGAGCGCTGGCGGATACTGTCTCTCCGTGACAGGTACTGGATCATCCTCTGGGCATAGTACGCAGCAGGAGATAACCTGAGAGAGACAGAGAGGGACAGACGCAAACTAGCACTCATGTGGGGAGCACTGCGGAAGGCAGCGAGTCCAGCTCTCCCATCACATCTCCCTGCTGAGGCGAACTCCGGAGACATGGAAAAATAAAGGGCATTTAACTCACCAGGAGGTTTGTACTGCGCAACGTGCTTATCAGACTGCCTTATCTCAGAACAGAAATACTGGTGGTTGAAGAGGCTGTTTAATCAGCCGTCATCTGATCAACAGCTGCCCCCTCCCACGAGTTTAACACTGGAGTTTTTTTTTTAGTTTCTCAAGGGACCTCTTTTAAACTTCTCAGGTGCCCTTTATAAAGACTTGCAGCTTTCCCCTAATCGTCCATACTCAAAATGTAAGACACGAAAGGGACGGCAGCTTCTTTCACTTTCCAGATGAGAGGATAGGCTGAGAGATGGTGAACCCAGGACGACCGAAGAAGGCATCTTCAGGCATCCCCTTCACCAGGACGCCTTTCTTCTCCAACACCTACAGTTCCAGAACTGTCCTAGTTCCTTGGGATTATCTCTTTGAACTTCTTAGCTCTCCTTTACAGATTATCCAGATACTTTAACACAGAGAAGATATTCAGAATAGAGACAGAGTACCATATACTCAGGAGAAACAGAGAATCTGAAAGATTCGTCTATTTCTTAAGACAGAGCATCAGAGGCCACATGGGCACTGGCCATGCAGAAGACAGCACTCCTCTCCCTGCGACGGCTGCTCTCATAAGCAGCTCATCCAGACAGATCTGCATCCTGACCAAGGGTCAGCACCTCCATACTCCATGAACACATCCATGTCCTACACAATGTGCATAGTCCCTGCTTTCTCAAGTTTTTCCTCCGCCTTTCACAACACATATAATTTGAGGCTGTCAATTGAGAAAGTGAGAGTAGGCCAATAACAGAAAAATGCTTTATATATATATTGAGTGGATACTAAGCAATTTCAAGACTTAAAACCTGCCCAAGGCACATACGCTTCCATTCAGCAATTCCATTAGTGATTTTATCCTACAGAAACACACAAGGATATTGAAGATAAATATATAAATTGCTGGCACTAGTGAAAAACCAGAAACACCTCAAATGTCCATCAAAAGATTAAATTAATTATACCTATACAAAGAAACACTACGTAACAGTTGAAAAGAAAAAGTTATCCCTATATATGCACAACAAAAGCCCTCTAAAATAAAAATTTAATTGGGGGAAAATTAAAGAATGGTATGTATGATGTATGTGCATGTGTGTATATATATACATAAATATACATATCTTTCTGTGATTAGAACAAAAAATAAAGCATAGNGTTGGCACTAGTGAAAAACCAGAAACACCTCAAATGTCCATCAAAAGATTAAATAAATTATACCTATACAAAGAAACACTACGTAACAGTTGAAAGAAAAAGTTATCCCTATATATGCACAACAAAAGCCCTCTAAAATAAAAATTTAATTGGGGGAAAATTAAAGAACGGTATGTATGATGTATGTGCGTGTGTGTGTATATATACATAAATATACATATCTTTCTGTAATTAGAACAAAAAATAAAACACAGCAATCCTGATGAGGATTCCCAGGGACCTTAACTTCTACAATGTTTGAATAGAAGAGGAAAAAAAGCATCTTTTTAAACAATGGAACTCTGGAAAAACTGAGAATGGAAAAAGAAACAGTTATATCCAAATGGTAGGAAAAGTATTTACAAACATCTTGCTGCCTGATCTTTCATTATCCTGGACAAAGACCCTGGGCAAATCCTCAGTAAATCTACTCATTCAGACCAAAGAAGATCCTGCAGTTAAGACAAAATAAGGCTGCCTCGGAAATGACTGCCATCCCAGGTGGCACCCTTCTGACCAGCCATCCAACAGACTTTCCTAGGAGGCCAAGACACAGTCTTTGGAACTCAGGAGGCTGTGTTACTGAACAACATGCTGCCTGTGGTGCCTTTGATTCCAAATTACCTTTATATACTAGGTGGCCAGGGAAGGTACAAAGGCCTTGGCCAAGATCATCAGAGTGTAAGAATTAACGCCTCAACTTGTGGGACATTCATCGTCTCTTTGGGCACCTGGGGCCATGCATTTGGTGAGGATGAATCAAGAACCCTACATTTTCAACAGACAGAAGTCAATACTGTCTCTGCCAAATACACAGAAATCTGCCAGCAGAAATCAACTGCTGTTGGTTAAATTCTCAAGTTAATCAGACTAGAAAGGAATGAAAAGCTGAAGTTTAAAGAAAAAATAAAGTTTTAAGAGGAGAATGAAGATTCTTTTTTTAGAAATGATCCTGAGAAGTGGCCACAAAAACACTTGTTCCTCAGTTGACAGTCTACCCTAATGGAAAACTCATATTAAGGTGAGAGACGTAGAAATAATGCTGCTGCTGCTAAGTCGCTTCAGTCGTCTCTGACTCTGTGCGACCCCATAGACGGCAGCCCACCAGGCTCCCCCGTCCCTGGGATCCTCCAGGCAAGAACACTGGAGTGGGTTGCAATTTCCTTCTCCAATGCATGAAAGTGAAAAGTGAAAATGAAGTCGCTCAGTCGTGTCCGACTCTTTGCGACCCCATGGACTGCAGCCCACCAGGCTCCTCCATCCATGGGATTTTCCAGGCAAGAGTACTGGAGTGGGGTGCCATCACCTTCTCCGAATGCTGATGACCTTTTATGTAGGGGTAAAAATTCAGCACTAGGTAACCTCAATTGTTTAATTTCACCACTGAACAGAATTCCCTAAGCTAGAAAACTGTGCATCAGTGGTAAAGAAAAATGTATTCTTGGCACAATTCTTAAGTAGAAGTATATCCTAGTCTTGTCTTTTTAGGTATCCAAGGGAAGCTAAGTATCTGAATGCTGAGATGTCTCATAAAGGTTTTGATCTATACATATTATGCAGGGTGAAGTCTAAGAGGAAAAAGAAATTAAAAAGCCAATAATGAGGAAACAATCATCCTTCTACTTGAGAGCTTGATAATTATCAAACTCTAAAAGTGCTCCAAGTGAATATTTTAAATAACTCAAGTTTTCTTCAAGGAAGAATACGACTCCCCTCGAAAAAAAACCTACTTTATGTTTAAAGGGAAAATGTAAAAATACAAACACCATAAAGCCTGGTGTTTCTGTGATAAAGATCTGAGTAGGAATAAACAAGTTTACTACATGAAAGGAGGACAAGTAATGGTCTTTATAAATCACTGTTAAACTTTGTCAGGTTAAAAATTCTGGGGTTGAGATTCCCACTATTGTCCTTAAAAAAAAAAAAAACAAAACCTGCTTTACAGCAAGAAGTTCTCTCAGTGATTCAAAGAAACTGGTTTATGCAAAACAATTCCTTCTCTTACTGAGGGCTTATTATTTTCAAATATGACTACAGACTGACTTCCTTGTTTCAGTCTTCGTCAGAGCTGTCTACCTGTTTTAAAATCATAAATCCCTGGTTCCCTGATCCTTGGATCGGCTATTTCTGGGGTATGAAAAAGGAAGTAATAGGATGATGGGCAATCTTTTCATTAGTGTCTTAGAAAGAATGCTCAGAATCATGACGTAACTGTGGTAACAACGAAATCATTCAATATCCTTGAAATCAACTTGGTTTAAAGATTCCAATCCTGACTTGAAATTCTTGATCTACAGCAAAGCTCACTTAGCCTTTTCTGACCCACATTGTTACATTCAACCCCACCATTATAAACTGCCCTCTTCTTTTGGCAAAACTTCACGGTGTGTGTTCTGGAGTTGCTTAAAGAATGTGCAGGTTATCCCCCTTTTGGATCACTCACAGAATTATTAGGTCCAGTTGTGACATCCCCAAAGGGCTGCTCACCATAAATAAATACTATACATCAACTCAACACCCCATCCTTGGTCCTGAGTTACCAGTATAAAGGTGGGCCTTAAACTCATGAGAACTTTTTTTAATCACTTCAAGATATTTTCAAATGTCTGCTAGTTAGTGTAAGGCAAGCTCTTTACTAACATGCAGCTTATTTTACTCAGTTACCCTTTGTCAGCCATCTCTTTCTTCACGTAGTCTCCAAAAAGTCAACACCTGAATGACCTTGATTTCTGCCTTCTGATGTTCTAAATTCTCTCAGATGAGGGTATTTTGGTTTGTTTTTAGCTCATTAAGTGACTTCCCTATTAATAAAAACTGTCGTTTCCCTTCTGGCTGTCCATCTGAATGGTGACGGCAGAAAAGAAATATCCTAGGACTCTGCCAGGGAGCCCCAAAGGATGAAGGCTCGGTAATAGGCCTCTGCCACCAGAGGTGCTGTTCACTTACCTGGAACACTTCCCCTTCACCTGAACCACCTGTCTCAAAACTGTGACTGAAGAGCCCAAGAGCACCAGGGCCAGAGCGGCACGGGACGGGGCTTCCAGCAGCTCGGCGACCCCAAGGGCAGCCCCTCCCCCCAACCTGGTGCCATTGCTCACTTTAGCCTTACCTCGCTGGGTCTGGGTAAATTGGGTGCTCTCTGGATCCTGCTCCATCATAACGGGATAATGAAATGAGGGAAGACTCCAGCAGCCTCCTAGCAGAGATTAAAAAAATGGCAATAATCCCTGTCAATTACCAACTCAGAGGTCATTCATAAGGAAAAATGGGGGAGAGAGATAAATAACATCCCCCTTTGCAGCTAGCTGACACCTCTTGTCTGGGCTCGCATCCTTCCTACCAGCACTTAGAGGCATAAGGATATTGAAGCACTCCAGAGCGCCTATACTGGATATAACCACTGTATGATCCTGAATACTGCCCTTCTGTGAGAAATGAACAAATGCTTTAGAGACATGATCTTATTTTCATCTGCAGTACCTCCAGCAGACAAACAGGAGGTTGGGATCAACATGAGAGAGGAAAAAGAGGCATACCTAGAGATTACCATGGAATGCCAACATTTTACTTTGATGTTCAGTTCCCCCATGTTATCCTTATCCACATCCCACTATCTTCTAGGCATTCTGCTCTGCCCACATCCTTTGTGTGAGTACCCTCTAGGGCTTTATTGGTGGTTTAGTCACTAAGTCATGTCCCACTCTGATCCCATGGACTCTAAGTCCTCCAGGCTCCTCTGTCCGTGGAATTCTCCAGGTAAGAATATTGGAGAGAGTTGCCATTTCCTTCTTAACAACTGATAAAAAAATCTTCAATTATATAATCTAGCCCAGCCATCAGTACAATGATCATATGTGTTAATTTACTGAGCATTTTTTTAGTGCCAGACAATACTAAGCACGTCACATGTACTTCATTTAATCTCACCGCAGCCTGGAAAGGTAAGCATTGCTACACAAAAAGGAGATCAGCGGGCCAGGGAGTTAGGTGCGCTGCATGGCAGCACACCACCGCTGCGTGAGAGCACCGGAACCCTAGGGAAGGCCTGCAGACTCCAAATGCTGCCAATGACCATGCACACGAGTCCACTGCGAGTGCAAACCAGAGTGTGCGTCCAGTACCACTGGCTCTTTCTATTTTTTAAAGGGATGCCAGAAATTTGGACTTTTGCACGAAGTCTCCTGTTAAGTTTTACTAAAAGCATTTTTCTTCCTTTTCGTATGGGAAGGGCCAGTGAAAACCCATCTGATAAACACGGCTCGGGGTCCCCCAGTTTGCCATGTCTGCCACACTGCTTCCCAACTCCAGTGTGCCTTGGCGCCAGTCAAGCTCCCGCCACGGAACCTGTTCCCGAGGAAGAGGTCTCAGGAGAAATGCACACTGCTCCCCTCGGGCAGCATCCTGCCCGGCTCTCCCAGGAGCGGGTCTCCAGCTCCCTGCCAGACTCTTCTTTAAGGCAGATCTGTAGGGTAAGGACAGTAGCTGCCAATCTTTTCAAACTGAGTTAATTCAATTCTCTGTGATTAAAACCAGCTGGCTGTAGGTAGAGCAGTGTGCAGTCACTTTATCCCAGCGACTGGCTCACTGGAGTATTTTCCCTAACAGTCTGGGGAAGAGAGAACAGCAGAGGCCTGTCAGCCTGGCTTCCTACCCTTCCCACCCAGGACAGCCAGGTGTTATAGCATGTGCTTGATCTACACAAGGCTTATCATCCTCACGCTTAAGACAAGTTAAACAATCCCCCCCCGAAGGGACAGAACACAGTGAAACCAATGAGGAAGAGAAGAAAGCAAGACAACACTTCTCTGTGGTTGAAACCACAGATATCATCTTCAATGATATCACTGTTTACAGCAGCAGACATTCTGTGTTTCATCAATTGTAAGACACGCTTTTCCCTCCCACATTTAAACATGTCTGGAATAGGGATACATCTTATAATTGTGTGATACAGTTTAATTGGCAGGATTTTTTTTTCATAGGTGCACATAAGATAACAGCATGTCTTTGAATCTTGAAATATGGGATGTTTCTGAGAGGAGGGGATAGTGAGAGGTACACAGACTGGAAAAAGAAGAAAAGTGGAATTTTGAGAAGTGTATCAATTTAGGCCATCATATAAGGTGGTGCTAGTGGTAAAGAACTACCCTGCCGAGGCAGGAGACACAAGAGACGTGGGTTCGATCCCTGGGTCAGGAAGATCCCCTAGGGGACGGCACAGCAACCCACTCCAGTATTCTTGCCTGGAGAATCCCATGGACAGAGGAGCTTTGTGGGCTACAGTCTATAGGGTCACAACGAGTTGGACATGACTGAAGCGACTTAGCAGGCACGCATGGTCACTACTAATAAATTTGTGCTACAGCAATGAGGTGGGAGCTGAAGAACAGAAGTAAGATCTGGGAGCAGCTGACTGCCTTGGAACACCCAGAAGCTTGTTCTATCCCAGTGGGTTCTGGACTGAGTCTTGAGTATCACTGAACCCTGTTGTGTTACCCTCCATAAGCAGAGGCCCTTTGACAAGGGGCAGAGTAAACCAGTGTATACCCTCCTTTAAAATGACCCTGCCAAATTAGGAGGCCAGTGTTACCCCCTACTCTGCAAAGGCACTGACAGCATTCAGAGAAATTAGATGAGTTTTAGGCATGCTGTAAAAGGAGATTCTTGAGCCAGAAGAGCTTAGGTTAAGTCATTTCAATTTTACTAGTTCTATTTTATAATCCCACAAACTCT
Source organism: Raphicerus campestris (assembly GCA_006410735.1). Classification (NCBI taxonomy): domain Eukaryota; kingdom Metazoa; phylum Chordata; class Mammalia; order Artiodactyla; family Bovidae; genus Raphicerus; species Raphicerus campestris. The sequence goes on along the minus strand of SJYW01056985.1, from coordinate 429,034 downwards.
ACTCCACACCCTAAATTCTGATCCGAATTAGGAAGACTTCTTAAAACAGTTACCCCAAAATGTAAAGTTTGTCTCTGGGGAGTCCCCGATGAGGATATTTTAGAAGATATACCCCCTATACCTACTTACTAGAATCTGTTGGCACCATTTGCTCTCAGGCAATACAGTGGACTGGTAAGTCATACATACATGGCATTTTAACTCTAATACACAAAATCAGGAGAGCCGATTACTACGAAGAGCACCCCCAGGTGTGTGTCACTGACGAAACATTAAGCTCTCTACAGTCACAACACAAACACTATCTGAGGGTTAAACAGACTGTACAATTGGCGTTGAATGAAGAAAGCACTGGAGTGACGAGGCAAGTCAACGCCACCAGCACTCCCAGGCAACTCAAGGAAAGATCCTTCTCTCCAGAGCTGCCGATGGGGAACTGACGCAAAGGAATGGAGCAGAATGGTAGCTGAGCGCCTTCTGCTCCGGCCACTACAAGTCTCACTTGACTTAATGGTTAATTAAGCGATTCAGTAATATGAAACCAGGTAGGACTTAGCAGGGCTCAGGCAAGCTGGTGGAAGTTTGAAGGCGCCACCTCATTCTGACTGTTACCTCCCGTTAGAGATGTTTTATAAAAGAGTCACTGGAGCTATGACAGAGAGAAAGAAACTCTCCTCCACAAGTCTGCCAGTCCATTCTCTAAGCCAGCAGCGCTCAGGCGAGGTGCGCCACGGGCTGCGCTCTTTGACCCACTGGAGAACAGGAAGAAAATATTAGAACATTTGATTTAAATGTATAACCATAATATGTATCACTCACACACACACACACACA
>SJYW01056985.1:377320-425179 GCA_006410735.1 Raphicerus campestris | reverse complement strand
TGATTCCAAATTACCTTTATATACTAGGTGGCCAGGGAAGGTACAAAGGCCTTGGCCAAGATCATCAGAGTGTAAGAATTAACGCCTCAACTTGTGGGACATTCATCGTCTCTTTGGGCACCTGGGGCCATGCATTTGGTGAGGATGAATCAAGAACCCTACATTTTCAACAGACAGAAGTCAATACTGTCTCTGCCAAATACACAGAAATCTGCCAGCAGAAATCAACTGCTGTTGGTTAAATTCTCAAGTTAATCAGACTAGAAATGAATGAAAAGCTGAAGTTTAAAGAAAAAATAAAGTTTTAAGAGGAGAATGAAGATTCTTTTTTTAGAAATGATCCTGAGAAGTGGCCACAAAAACACCTGTTCCTCAGTTGACAGTCTACCCTAATGGAAAACTCATATTAAGGTGAGAGACGTAGAAATAATGCTGCTGCTGCTAAGTCGCTTCAGTCGTCTCTGACTCTGTGCGACCCCATAGACGGCAGCCCACCAGGCTCCCCCGTCCCTGGGATCCTCCAGGCAAGAACACTGGAGTGGGTTGCAATTTCCTTCTCCAATGCATGAAAGTGAAAAGTGAAAATGAAGTCGCTCAGTCGTGTCCGACTCTTTGCGACCCCATGGACTGCAGCCCACCAGGCTCCTCCATCCATGGGATTTTCCAAGCAAGAGTACTGGAGTGGGGTGCCATCACCTTCTCCGAATGCTGATGACCTTTTATGTAGGGGTAAAAATTCAGCACTAGGTAACCTCAATTGTTTAATTTCACCACTGAACAGAATTCCCTAAGCTAGAAAACTGTGCATCAGTGGTAAAGAAAAATGTATTCTTGGCACAATTCTTAAGTAGAAGTATATCCTAGTCTTGTCTTTTTAGGTATCCAAGGGAAGCTAAGTATCTGAATGCTGAGATGTCTCATAAAGGTTTTGATCTATACATATTATGCAGGGTGAAGTCTAAGAGGAAAAAGAAATTAAAAAGCCAATAATGAGGAAACAATCATCCTTCTACTTGAGAGCTTGATAATTATCAAACTCTAAAAGTGCTCCAAGTGAATATTTTAAATAACTCAAGTTTTCTTCAAGGAAGAATACGACTCCCCTCGAAAAAAAACCTACTTTATGTTTAAAGGGAAAATGTAAAAATACAAACACCATAAAGCCTGGTGTTTCTGTGATAAAGATCTGAGTAGGAATAAACAAGTTTACTACATGAAAGGAGGACAAGTAATGGTCTTTATAAATCACTGTTAAACTTTGTCAGGTTAAAAATTCTGGGGTTGAGATTCCCACTATTGTCCTTAAAAAAAAAAAAAACAAAACCTGCTTTACAGCAAGAAGTTCTCTCAGTGATTCAAAGAAACTGGTTTATGCAAAACAATTCCTTCTCTTACTGAGGGCTTATTATTTTCAAATATGACTACAGACTGACTTCCTTGTTTCAGTCTTCGTCAGAGCTGTCTACCTGTTTTAAAATCATAAATCCCTGGTTCCCTGATCCTTGGATCGGCTATTTCTGGGGTATGAAAAAGGAAGTAATAGGATGATGGGCAATCTTTTCATTAGTGTCTTAGAAAGAATGCTCAGAATCATGACGAAACTGTGGTAACAACGAAATCATTCAATATCCTTGAAATCAACTTGGTTTAAAGATTCCAATCCTGACTTGAAATTCTTGATCTACAGCAAAGCTCACTTAGCCTTTTCTGACCCACATTGTTACATTCAACCCCACCATTATAAACTGCCCTCTTCTTTTGGCAAAACTTCACGGTGTGTGTTCTGGAGTTGCTTAAAGAATGTGCAGGTTATCCCCCTTTTGGTTCACTCACAGAATTATTAGGTCCAGTTGTGACATCCCCAAAGGGCTGCTCACCATAAGTAAATACTATACATCAACTCAACACCCCATCCTTGGTCCTGAGTTACCAGTATAAAGGTGGGCCTTAAACTCATGAGAACTTTTTTTAATCACTTCAAGATATTTTCAAATGTCTGCTAGTTAGTGTAAGGCAAGCTCTTTACTAACATGCAGCTTATTTTACTCAGTTACCCTTTGTCAGCCATCTCTTTCTTCACGTAGTCTCCAAAAAGTCAACACCTGAATGACCTTGATTTCTGCCTTCTGATGTTCTAAATTCTCTGTCAGATGAGGGTATTTTGGTTTGTTTTTAGCTCATTAAGTGACTTCCCTATTAATAAAAACTGTCGTTTCCCTTCTGGCTGTCCATCTGAATGGTGACGGCAGAAAAGAAATATCCTAGGACTCTGCCAGGGAGCCCCAAAGGATGAAGGCTCGGTAATAGGCCTCTGCCACCAGAGGTGCTGTTCACTTACCTGGAACACTTCCCCTTCACCTGAACCACCTGTCTCAAAACTGTGACTGAAGAGCCCAAGAGCACCAGGGCCAGAGCGGCACGGGACGGGGCTTCCAGCAGCTCGGCGACCCCAAGGGCAGCCCCTCCCCCCAACCTGGTGCCATTGCTCACTTTAGCCTTACCTCGCTGGGTCTGGGTAAATTGGGTGCTCTCTGGATCCTGCTCCATCATAACGGGATAATGAAATGAGGGAAGACTCCAGCAGCCTCCTAGCAGAGATTAAAAAAATGGCAATAATCCCTGTCAATTACCAACTCAGAGGTCATTCATAAGGAAAAATGGGGGAGAGAGATAAATAACATCCCCCTTTGCAGCTAGCTGACACCTCTTGTCTGGGCTCGCATCCTTCCTACCAGCACTTAGAGGCATAAGGATATTGAAGCACTCCAGAGCGCCTACACTGGATATAACCACTGTATGATCCTGAATACTGCCCTTCTGTGAGAAATGAACAAATGCTTTAGAGACATGATCTTATTTTCATCTGCAGTACCTCCAGCAGACAAACAGGAGGTTGGGATCAACATGAGAGAGGAAAAAGAGGCATACCTAGAGATTACCATGGAATGCCAACATTTTACTTTGATGTTCAGTTCCCCCATGTTATCCTTATCCACATCCCACTATCTTCTAGGCATTCTGCTCTGCCCACATCCTTTGTGTGAGTACCCTCTAGGGCTTTATTGGTGGTTTAGTCACTAAGTCATGTCCCACTCTGATCCCATGGACTCTAAGTCCTCCAGGCTCCTCTGTCCGTGGAATTCTCCAGGTAAGAATATTGGAGAGAGTTGCCGTTTCCTTCTTAACAACTGATAAAAAAATCTTCAATTATATAATCTAGCCCAGCCATCAGTACAATGATCATATGTGTTAATTTACTGAGCATTTTTTTAGTGCCAGACAATACTAAGCACGTCACATGTACTTCATTTAATCTCACCGCAGCCTGGAAAGGTAAGCATTGCTACACAAAAAGGAGATCAGCGGGCCAGGGAGTTAGGTGCGCTGCATGGCAGCACACCACCGCTGCGTGAGAGCACCGGAACCCTAGGGAAGGCCTGCAGACTCCAAATGCTGCCAATGACCATGCACACGAGTCCACTGCGAGTGCAAACCAGAGTGTGCGTCCAGTACCACTGGCTCTTTCTATTTTTTAAAGGGATGCCAGAAATTTGGACTTCTGCACAAAGTCTCCTGTTAAGTTTTACTAAAGCATTTTTCTTCCTTTTCGTATGGGAAGGGCCAGTGAAAACCCATCTGATAAACATGGCTCGGGGTCCCCCAGTTTGCTGTGTCTGCCACACTGCTTCCCAACTCCAGTGTGCCTTGGCGCCAGTCAAGCTCCCGCCACGGAACCTGTTTCCGAGGAAGAGGTCTCAGGGAGAAATGCACAAGGCTCCCCTCGGGCAGCATCCTGCCCGGCTCTCCCAGAAGCGGGTCTCCAGCTCCCTGCCAGACTCTTCTTTAAGGCAGATCTGTAGGGTAAGGACAGCAGCTGCCAATCTTTTCAAACTGAGTTAATTCAATTCACTGTGATTAAAACCAGCTGGCTGTAGGTAGAGCAGTGTGCAGTCACTTTATCCCAGCGACTGGCTCACTGGAGTATTTTCCCTAACAGTCTGGGGAAGAGAGAACAGCAGAGGCCTGTCAGCCTGGCTTCCTACCCTTCCCACCCAGGANTTAACAGCGATGGCCACCATCTCTTCTACTCTATCCTCACCTTCAAATTGCCAAAGAGAGAAACGGGTTTTAACCATCCCTGAAAACAAATAGATATCTAAATGCTACCACCTCATGATGGGCAACAGATATCCGGATTCTTTGGATCATTTAGCAAGGCCAGGAAGACTAGGTAACCCAGAGCCAGTAAGTCAAGGTAATGTCAAAGGTGAAACCAAGGTTATGTCTCCCTCGTACACGGCCGTTGGAGAAGAAAAAGCACAGGAACACCTCCAGGTGGCAGATGTTTAGAATAAAAAAAACCACACAGAACTCATTCTCAACTTGGAGGATCAGACTCCTAGTGGATCCTCCAGTGGTAGGATTTTCTGCTAAGAAATTTAAGACTTTATGGGAGGGGTGGGGCGGGGCGGGGACCACAGGATTAAAAGCCCTATCTATGAATTTACGAATATCTACGAAATTATGTTCACTAAAACAGAACATGTTATTTTATATGTTTTAAATTAGTAGTAATGAATATAATTAATTTTCAATTGCCATTAACAATGTTCAACGCTTCAGCGCCAGCGACGGAGGCTCTGAAAGTGCATTCTCCTCTAGAAGCACCCGCACAAATCCACAACGACGCTGCAGCGCTGCCTCCGCACACAAGCCCAGAAACAACGCAGACTCCACCAGCAGGGGACTCAATGAGGGGCCGCGATCGGGAATACCACACCACTGGAGAAAAGGACGCACCACACCCAGACACAGCAACACGGAAAAACGGCCGTGACACGCTGAGTGAAATATGTAAGTGGCGGGTAGTAGACTTAGCACGATCCCATTTTTATAAATGAAGAAAAATGTGTTTTCATTTGCATAGAAAAAAATTGTGACATTAATACACAAGTTGTTAACAGTGGTTAGCACAGCAAAGGATATGCACTATAGATAGATAAATCACATATTTCTATGTTTGAATTGTTACAAACGAATTTGTATTAGTTTTGTGAGCAAAAAATAAAAAAAGTCAGGCATCTCACAATTTCCATTTATGATTACTGGCTCTCCTTTTCTCAGTTTTAATAACATGCTGTCATGGTTGGGGAATGGGGGTGAGGCGTTGCAGATAATATGCCTGCCAAGAGGCTTTATTTCTTTATTTATTTGGCAACTCTCATCCAAACATTTAAGGTCCTTCTAATTCTGACACAATGACTGACTCCTGCCTTCAGGTTTTCACCACAAAATACAGATACAAATTAATCCCAAAGTGTGTGCTGCTGGCCTAACTTTAATTTACCCTATTTAGCAGAGCCTCTTCAGTCTACTGTCAATCAGCCGCCACAGAGATCCTTTTAAAATATAAGATCATGTAACTCCACTTCCCAAGGCTTCCCAAATCTCTCTGAGTAAGATGTAAAATCCTTTAAATGGCTTAGAAGGCCCACATAATCTGGTCCCCATTACCTCTCTAACTTCATCTTCTGTCATGCCATCCTTCGCTGTGCTCCTGCCAAGCGTTTCAGGGAATTTGACTTGTCCTTCTCTGCCGAGAACGTCCTTGCCCTCATCTCTACAGAGGTTTCTCCCTTGCTTGCCTAAAGGAAGAGGTGTCTGCTCCAATGTCACCTTACCAGACTTCCTCTGATGACCCCATTTAACACTGCAAACTTCCACGTTAGAAACCCCTACATTTTAAAATAGTTATCTCCATAGAATTTACCACCACCTGGTATGCTAGCTATCTTATTTACGTGTTTATTTACTTTCTCCCATTAGACTAAGAGACTTGATGCTGGTGTTTAAATAATATATAGCACAGCCCACAGGTACTTAGCAAATATTTGTCAATTTATGAATGAATAAATTGACCAGAGTAATTATTTCACCAACCCAGGGTTATATAAAAAGACCCATGCTCCCTCATAGGAGCCTCCTCCTTTAGGGCCTGGGTTTATCTTCCCCTAGCTTCCCTTACTCTCAAAACTAAGCTGCTTAATTCCACCATCAGCTTTTTTGATTTCTCAAAACCTGGTTCTCTTTCCCCAGAAGGACCAAGTCAAGATTTGCCCATACAGATATTAAATTCCCTTGGTGAAGAATTCTCCTCTATTCATCGTCCTCAAATCCTAAACTTCTGAGTAAAAACTCAAAAGTGAGGAAGGGCTTATTTTAATTTGACTATCAAAGATGACAAGTCCACCAAATTTTTAGGGGCATAATCAGAGGTAAAGCAAAACTCTTTCTTAATATAAGGACTCTGCCCCCAAGAAACAACACAAAACCTAAAGTCATTTCAAAACTAAAAGAAAAAAGGATTCAGTTTAATAATGCTCAGGGGCCCCCAAAACGGAATTTAAAAAAAAGATGAGAGAACCCATTTTCCTCACTCCCCAAACATCCAACTCCCAAGCTCATCCAGTGCAAGCTTTCCACAGAAAACGAGAAGAAATATAAAGCAAAAACAGGCAACAGAGCCTTCACATCTAATTTGAACTTGATCAAGATCAAGTATTCCATCTCTGAGACTGCAGAGAGGATTGAAGGAGAAAAAACACGAGCACTGGCTGGCGGAGACACTAACATCACTGAGATGCCGCGCGCTTCCAACAACACGGCTCAGGAGGGGCCTGGAACTGCAGCGAGTGTGCAGCTGGGGAGGTGAGCACGGCCCACCTGAAGGCCAGCGGACCGGGTGCCGAAGACCGACAAGAGGCCTCAGCACTGGCAACACACAGGCGGAGGCACGGCTCAGTGGCGCGACAGCAGAGAGCAAGTCCCAGGGCACCGAGTCAGGCTACAGACGGTGTCTTCCCCACGCACAACTCTGGTCACCCCACTCGGTTTATCCAACAAGCACTCACTGAGCCAACGACCCTCCAGGAGACTAAGGGTGTGACAGAATGATTTTTTTTTTTTCTCCTTTAACTAAGAAAGCCAGAAAGGATATACACTGCATACTGAATCATAGAGGATGTAACTTGAATTCAATTTACTGAGCACCTACTGTGTGCCGGATGCTCTCTGGGTACAGTAAGGGATAAGGGACAACCACTGCCTTTAGGGAGCTCGCGGACACGGCTCTCTGTCATGGCCGTGACACTGCAAGGAGGGTTCTGTGTCCGGACACAAACGGCAAAGAGGAGAAAGCGATTATCTGGGGCAGTCGGAGGAGGCTTCCCAGAGGAGAACAGGCCTCTGGGTCAGGTTCTGAATAAGCCGAGTCTGTTGTTGCTTGATTTTAGGTGTATTAGCCCCTGCAGACTCAGGTCAGTGGCACAGAACGGCTTGAGGTGAACCCCTGCACATGTCACAGTCCCTCTGAGAAGCCTGGTGCTTTCCTCGTTTCTCGTCTGCCTCCTGCCTCTCGTGGACGCAGGACTAGCTCCATGAGCATAGCCATTCATGTACTTGCCTCCATCAGTGACATTCTGCTGCAGCTCCAAGGAGAATCTCCATGTGACTAGTGCTGAGAGACTGAGGGGTGAAGCACGTTGCTGGCTCGTGAAGCCTCAAGAGGGTTCAGGCTGCTCCAACAAAGCAATCCCCTCACAAGTCTTGAAACAGCAACAACAACACAGAAATCTACTGAAGACTCTCAATCCCAACCTTCCAGGGTCCAGGTCAAATTCTAAGCTTACAGCCGTGTCTTCCCCCAGTCTTCATCTATCGTAAAAAAAAAGTACAGACCAAAAGACATCTGTGCTCAGAACACACAGAATTTTATAGTAAATATTTCAGGCCTAAGACATCCCCGATTCAATGGATATGAGTTTGAGCAAACTCTGGGAGATAGTGAAGGACAGGGAAGCCTGGCATGCTGCAGGCCATGGGGGCTGCAAAAAGCTGGACACGACTGAGCCACTGAACAGCAAAAGGCCTTGTTACCTATCTGGAGAGAAAATGCAGTAATTTCAGCTAGGAAAGATCTAGCCCAAATCTGATTCCTCAGTTGTTGAGATTTTAAAAGTGAACTTCCCTAACGGAATCACTTTAAAAGGAATGAGGAGGGCGCCAGAGCGCTGAGCGGCGCTTCAACCAGTTGAGCACCGGACCTCTGCGTCGTTGCCTGGACTGCAGCTCGCCATGATGGTTCCCTCCCTGGAGGAGCTGAGCTCCTTCAAGTACAGACCTGCAGAACTTGGCCAAGAATCTGGGCCTCCGGGCTAACCTGAGGGCAGACAGGCTGTTAAGGGCCTTAAAAGCTCACCTTAAAAATGAAGCAAGAAAAGAAAATGAAAATCAGGATGAAATTCAAACTTCTGCATCCTCTTGTGATGAGACTGAGATACAGACCAGCAGCCAGGAACAAGCTGAGAGGGAGCCAGATGACCATGTCACCAAAACCAGAGGAAGGCGTAAGGCTGTCCACAGGAGCCCTGACTCGCAGGCAAATGGAAATGTGCAAACTGAAAAGAAGCCACCACCTGTGCCCAATCTGCAGGACCATTCAGAGAGAAAAATATGTGGCCCTACTGAATCCCAGAATCAAGAAAAGCATGAAAACCAGGTTCTCAGAACTGCTGTAGAAGTTCCTTCTCTACCAAATGAGAGTCAAGGAGGTGAGAATGTGGCGTCCTCAGGAAAAGAGGGAATAGATGGTAATGAAGATCCAGGGGTACCTTCAAAAAGAAAGAAGCCTCTCTACACAGATGGGTTTTTCAAACCTGGAAAAAAATAGAACTGCAAGCACGACTCCGACTTCAAGGAGCTTCATGGGGCTCCTTTTAAGGAAACGGAGTCCACTGATCAATATGTTGAGAGAAAAAAGAAACATTTTGAAGAACACAATTCATTTAATGAACTGAAGAGGCAGCCCACCACTAAGGGAGTGCCGGCAACTCCAGTTCCTGCGCGAGGAAGACTCTCTGTGGCTTGTACCCCTGGCAGCCAGCAGCATACCCCACGCAGGCCGGAGCACCTTGTGTGTCAAGGGGTCAGCCAAGCACTCCGCTCTGTCGGCAGCTAAGATGAATGTCAGNTCCAAACCTGGGAAAATAGAACTGCAAGCACTACTCCAGACTTCAAGGAGCTTCATGGGGCTCCTTTTAAGGAAACGGAGTCCACTGATCAATATGTTGAGGGAAAAAAGAAACATTTTGAAGAACACAATTCATTTAATGAACTGAAGAGGCAGCCCATCACTAAGGGAGTGCCGGCAACTCCAGTTCCTGTGTGAGGAAGACTCTCTGTGGCTTGTACCCCTGGCAGCCAGCAGCGCTCGCAAGGCCAGCCCCACGCAGGCCGGAGCACCTTGTGTGTCAAGGGGTCAGCCAAGCACTCCGCTCTGTCGGCAGCTAAGATGAATGTCAGGTTTTCAGCTGCTACTAAAGATAATGAGCATAAGCGTTCACTGACCAAGACTCCAGCCAGAAAGTCTCCACATGTGCCCATGTCTGGGAATACCCCAAAAGGCCAGGCTGTGCTCGGGACACACAAGTTAAAGACCACAAGGGGTGAATCTGTTGCTGGTAAAGAGACAAACCCCCCTCCCCACACTTCTGCTTCATTTTTAAGCCATGTAACATCCTAATAGGATTGTTTCCTTAAAGCCTCTCCGATATAGAATCAAAAGCAAAAATTTCTCCATANGTTATCACCCCGTTCAAGCTGACAACTGAGGCAGCGCAGACTCCAGTCTCCCATAAAAACCAGTGTTTGATCTCAAAGCAAGTTTGTCTCGTCCTCTCAACTATGAGCCGCGCAAAGGAAAAGTGAAACCATGGGGACAGTCTAAAGAAAACAATTCTCTACATGAGCATGTCAACAGAGTTAGCTTCCACAAGAAACAACCTCGTCTCCAGACCAGGGAGGAGCAACGAAAGAGACATGAGCAGGAGCGAAAGGAGAAGAAAGAAAAGGTCCTGGGAGTTCGAAGGGGCCTCATTATAGCGGAACGTTCATAATTTAATATCCTGTAAATATTTTTTCCCTCGGAACCTTTTGTAAATATTTTTATACTGTCCTCTTAGTCAAAAGACCTTTTTCTGCTCTTTTGTTCATACACATATATGTACTGCCTGTGGCTTCTTCACATGCTATATCCCTGAAAAGACATTACCTTTAAAACTCACAAACTCTTCTGAAATATAAACTAAGCCCCTACACAACTAGCTCAGTTTTCTACAAAAGACCCATCATAGATTCTTGACCTAGATTTTTAAAGTCAAGTGCCCTCTGCTGGCTCTAGTAACAGAACTTCAGTCCTCTTCTAGGCAAAAGCATTTTCCTGATGGTAGCCAATTATAACACATACTTTAGTAGAAATTGAACAAGTTATGGATAGGGTAAGCTGTGAAAGGCCACCTCTTCATCCTCTAGAGAATCTAATAATCTTCCTGAAACTGTAGGCCATTTGGGTTGGTAAGACATCAGTATTTTACCTATGTGAAATGTTTCACTTAAGCTTTTGTGTACTTCATGTAATTGTCAATTACATCTCTCTGTATTCTTAAAAACAAAACTATAGCTCATTCTAGCTTGGCTTATTTAGAAATACACAGGACCATACTGAAAGTTGGGGACTGCGGCTTTAAGGATTATTGTGCTCTATTATTATTATTCCTCGATTTATGGGAAAGACTAGAGTTGCTTAGTATCACATTCACGTTTTTTGCACCTGAGTGGAGTGTCTGCATTTTGTACGGCTTGAGATTTTCATGAATAAAATTTTTTCTCACGGTGGTAAAAAATAAATAAATAAAAGGAATAATGAGGACTTCCTGGCAGCTGAGTGGTTACAACTCCTACTTTCAATGCAATGGATGCCAGTTTGATCCCTGGTCGGGGAACTAAGATCCCACATGCTGTGCAGCCAAAAAAAACCGCTGGTGGCTCAGCGGTAAAGAATTCTCCTGCCAATGCAGGAAACATGGGTTCAATCCCTGATCGAGAGGATGCCACATGCTGCGGAGCAGCTGAGCCCGTAAGCCACAGCCACGGAAGCCCGAGCGCCCCAGGGCCCGAGCTCTGCAGCTGAAGGAGCCGCTGCAGTGAGAAGCCGGCGTGCCGCAGCGAGAGCAGCCGCTGCTCACCACAGCTAGCCAAAGCCCACCCAGCAACGGAGACCCGCGCCGCCAACGGCGAACAGGTGAACGGTACAGACAGGAAAAGGCACTGCTCTGTGGTCCAGTGGCCAAGACTCCACACCCCCAGTGCAGCTGGGGCCTGGGTCCAATTCCTGCTCGAGAGACTAGACCCNGTTCCCTCCCTGGAGGAGCTGAGCTCCTTCAAGTACAGACCTGCAGAACTTGGCCAAGAATCTGGGCCTCCGGGCTAACCTGAGGGCAGACAGGCTGTTAAGGGCCTTAAAAGCTCACCTTAAAAATGAAGCAAGAAAAGAAAATGAAAATCAGGATGAAATTCAAACTTCTGCATCCTCTTGTGATGAGACTGAGATACAGACCAGCAGCCAGGAACAAGCTGAGAGGGAGCCAGATGACCATGTCACCAAAACGAGAGGAAGGCGTAAGGCTGTCCACAGGAGCCCTGACTCGCAGGCAAATGGAAATGTGCAAACTGAAAAGAAGCCACCACCTGTGCCCAATCTGCAGGACCATTCAGAGAGAAAAATATGTGGCCCTACTGAATCCCAGAATCAAGAAAAGCATGAAAACCAGGTTCTCAGAACTGCTGTAGAAGTTCCTTCTCTACCAAATGAGAGTCAAGGAGGTGAGAATGTGGCGTCCTCAGGAAAAGAGGGAATAGATGGTAATGAAGATCCAGGGGTACCTTCAAAAAGAAAGAAGCCTCTCTACACAGATGGGTTTTTCAAACCTGGAAAAAAATAGAACTGCAAGCACGACTCCGACTTCAAGGAGCTTCATGGGGCTCCTTTTAAGGAAACGGAGTCCACTGATCAATATGTTGAGAGAAAAAAGAAACATTTTGAAGAACACAATTCATTTAATGAACTGAAGAGGCAGCCCATCACTAAGGGAGTGCCGGCAACTCCAGTTCCTGTGTGAGGAAGACTCTCTGTGGCTTGTACCCCTGGCAGCCAGCAGCGCTCGCAAGGCCAGCCCCACGCAGGCCGGAGCACCTTGTGTGTCAAGGGGTCAGCCAAGCACTCCGCTCTGTCGGCAGCTAAGATGAATGTCAGGTTTTCAGCTGCTACTAAAGATAATGAGCATAAGCGTTCACTGACCAAGACTCCAGCCAGAAAGTCTCCACATGTGCCCATGTCTGGGAATACCCCAAAAGGCCAGGCTGTGCTCGGGACACACAAGTTAAAGACCACAAGGGGTGAATCTGTTGCTGTTATCACCCCGTTCAAGCTGACAACTGAGGCAGCGCAGACTCCAGTCTCCCATAAAAACCAGTGTTTGATCTCAAAGCAAGTTTGTCTCGTCCTCTCAACTATGAGCCGCGCAAAGGAAAAGTGAAACCATGGGGACAGTCTAAAGAAAACAATTCTCTACATGAGCATGTCAACAGAGTTAGCTTCCACAAGAAACAACCTCGTCTCCAGACCAGGGAGGAGCAACGAAAGAGACATGAGCAGGAGCGAAAGGAGAAGAAAGAAAAGGTCCTGGGAGTTCGAAGGGGCCTCATTATAGCGGAACGTTCATAATTTAATATCCTGTAAATATTTTTTCCCTCGGAACCTTTTGTAAATATTTTTATACTGTCCTCTTAGTCAAAAGACCTTTTTCTGCTCTTTTGTTCATACACATATATGTACTGCCTGTGGCTTCTTCACATGCTATATCCCTGAAAAGACATTACCTTTAAAACTCACAAACTCTTCTGAAATATAAACTAAGCCCCTACACAACTAGCTCAGTTTTCTACAAAAGACCCATCATAGATTCTTGACCTAGATTTTTAAAGTCAAGTGCCCTCTGCTGGCTCTAGTAACAGAACTTCAGTCCTCTTCTAGGCAAAAGCATTTTCCTGATGGTAGCCAATTATAACACATACTTTAGTAGAAATTGAACAAGTTATGGATAGGGTAAGCTGTGAAAGGCCACCTCTTCATCCTCTAGAGAATCTAATAATCTTCCTGAAACTGTAGGCCATTTGGGTTGGTAAGACATCAGTATTTTACCTATGTGAAATGTTTCACTTAAGCTTTTGTGTACTTCATGTAATTGTCAATTACATCTCTCTGTATTCTTAAAAACAAAACTATAGCTCATTCTAGCTTGGCTTATTTAGAAATACACAGGACCATACTGAAAGTTGGGGACTGCGGCTTTAAGGATTATTGTGCTCTATTATTATTATTCCTCGATTTATGGGAAAGACTAGAGTTGCTTAGTATCATATTCACGTTTTTTGCACCTGAGTGGAGTGTCTGCATTTTGTACGGCTTGAGATTTTCATGAATAAAATTTTTTCTCACGGTGGTAAAAAATAAATAAATAAAAGGAATAATGAGGACTTCCTGGCAGCTGAGTGGTTACAACTCCTACTTTCAATGCAATGGATGCCAGTTTGATCCCTGGTCGGGGAACTAAGATCCCACATGCTGTGCAGCCAAAAAAAACCGCTGGTGGCTCAGCGGTAAAGAATTCTCCTGCCAATGCAGGAAACATGGGTTCAATCCCTGATCGAGAGGATGCCACATGCTGCGGAGCAGCTGAGCCCGTAAGCCACAGCCACGGAAGCCCGAGCGCCCCAGGGCCCGAGCTCTGCAGCTGAAGGAGCCGCTGCAGTGAGAAGCCGGCGTGCCGCAGCGAGAGCAGCCGCTGCTCACCACAGCTAGCCAAAGCCCACCCAGCAACGGAGACCCGCGCCGCCAACGGCGAACAGGTGAACGGTACAGACAGGAAAAGGCACTGCTCTGTGGTCCAGTGGCCAAGACTCCACACCCCCAGTGCAGCTGGGGCCTGGGTCCAATTCCTGCTCGAGAGACTAGACCCCATGTGCTGCAACTAAGCATCTGCACACTGCAACTAAAGGTCCCAGACTACGGATGCCCAGTGCGGCAACTAAGGCCCGGCACAGCCAGATAAATAAAACTAAAAAGATTTTTTTAATGAATTTAAAAAATATTTTTTAATAAATGAACTAATCAACGCAGTTCTGTGGCAAATAACTAAAACAGTGTTTCTCCCGGGGCCCTATAAACATCACACCGATTACATTTACTAAGTGACAATAATTACAAATGAGCTATCAGAGCTCCAGTTTCTTAAAAACAAAAGTCCGCTAAAGAGCCCCTCCGGCACTGATCTACAGGAGCAAGAGAGGTTTCCACAGAGAAAACTGAGGGCTAAAGCATGCATTCCAAATGGAGAGGAGGAGAGAGTGCCTTCTTTAGGGCCCGGGAGTTTCGACTCCCACCCTTGCTACAGGCAACCTCTGTAAGTCACTTCCCCTCGCAGCATCTAAGTTTCCTCATCAATTAGAAAGAGAGAGAGACAGAGGCTGGGAACATAAACGCTACACTGTCTCCAGGTTTAAGATGCCATTTAAGATAATTTCCTCTTTCCCTTAATACCAGCCTTCCAGGGCCACAGGGACGCCCACTGCAAGGAGCCAGGGTACCCTCATCTTCTCCTGCTAGCTCAAAGGCAACCAGACCCCAGAAGAAGCTTCTTGTGGTGAAGCAAAGGGCCTGCTATCCAAGTTATAAATTGTAATCTGGAGTCAAGACTATAGAGTCGCTTTCCACTGCCCACAGGCAAAAGGAGATAAAGTGTGAGCTGGTTATCACTGTTAAGTTTAACACAGAGCTATACTGAAATACACATGCTTTTGCTTCGTATTCTCTCTGAAAACACTACAGATTGTATCAGCGGCGGCAAGGATCAAAACATGCCTCCTTAGACTATCTCCTACTACAAAGCTGAAGAAGAAACCCCCTCCCTTCAAGAAGATGTGCACACACAGCAATTACACCTTCTCGTCTCTGCCAGCCCAGCAGCAGCAACAGCCCAACAGTGACACCTGCTGGGCAAACTCCAGCAAGGGCCACTTGACAGCGAGAGCGCGTGGGGCCTCCGGGCGGCAGGAGGGGCTGCCGCTTCACTCACACCAAGATGCAAGCTCTCAGCTTATGAGGAAGTGGCGGCCCTTCTCTAGTGGGTGCGCACTTAGAATATTTTATAATAGACCTCACTTTTGAGGAGGCTGTCAACCTTCACGGTACACACCTCATCTCATTCAAGCTCATCTGAAAAGAAGCAACTCCATAAATAATGTATCCAACCACTGTATTAATACATTATCTTACAACGAGAACCATGCATCTGTATATTTTGAATTTAAAAAGCATATATATAATTATTTACAGCAAGATGACAAGGGGTTTCATCTTCTGCAACATACATTTTCTAAATACTTGAACTCTTTTTATTTAAACCACAAATACATACTATCTCTTGTCTATAAAAAATTTTGATAGATCCTTAATAATAGTTTCAGGGTTTTAAATGGCATACATTATTAAGAATAACTATTCATATTTTAGTCACATGTGGTAACCTATATAGTTCTTCAGATCACACTTGTCACATTTCAAATGCTCAACAGCCATATGTGGCTGGTAGATACTATACTAGATGGCACAGATACACAACATTTTATTAGACAGCACTGCTCCAGAAACACATTGGAGTATTTTCAAACAAAATTATATGATGTCTGGATGGAAAGGAAGGGTAGGGGGTACAGACAAAAGCGTTGAAAATTTCTGGAGTCAGGTGATAAGTATATTATGGGAGCTCATTTATACTACTTTTCTTTATTTTTACATGTTTGAAGATTTCTGTAATCAAAAAATTAAAAGAAAGAAAACATAAAAATGGTTCACCTAAAAATGATATTATCACTTTTTTAAGAAATACACCATAGACAGCAGCTTGGAAAAATCTTTTTTATACACACCATAGTTCAAATTCCCATTCAGCAACCTAGTGTGTGACCTTTAACAAGAAAACTGACTTCTCTGAGCCTCTCTTTCCTCAACTTAAAGATGGGAAATTTAATACCTGCTTTCCACAGAGTTATTTTAGAAATTAGAAATAATGCAAAGCTAGAACACAAGACTAGGCTCTCAGCAACTGGTATCTCTAATTATCATCAAACGGCCGAGTGTGCTTTAAATGACTCAGGCGTTTCTCAGCACAGCAACACAGGAAGCACGTTCTGCCAGAAACAGAACGAACAAGGCCAGCCACAGGCGCACTGCTGCCGGAGCACCAGGCACTCGCAGGCTTTCAGAGCAGGGACTGAAGACAGTCCTTCCTGGCTGCCTTTAAAGGCACTCCCTGAACGCCTACGGCATGGCAGGTACTATGCTTGCTACCATCTCGTGTGCGCAGAAGCTCAGTCATGCCTGACTCTGCGACCCCATGGACGGCAGCCCACCAGGCTCCTCTGTTCATGGGATTTTCTAGGCAAGAACACTGGAGTGGGTTGACGTTTCCTTCTCCATCTTACCTCTTGACAAAAAAGAAGAACAGAGTCTCCGGCTCCTGATAGGGGACATTATACAAAGCAAAACATTACAAAGACGGCAATGTAGGAGATATTAATCCAGAACTGGCCTCAACCATACGGGCACAGCATCAGTCTGTCATTTCATCTATCTTTCCTATCATGACCAAGTCTCTCTGTGTTCTCAGATAGTAACTGCCCTTAAGTAACTGCTTTTGTCTAGAATTCACCACACTCTTCCCTTCCTCAGCATGTGCTATTCCCCTAAAATAAAGAGGTCTTTCCCTTTCCAGATCCTACCCTTCTTTCAAGGCTTGATTTCACAACGCCTTCTTTGATGATACTTCCCTTTCTCTGAAATTAGACTACACTGAGTCTCAGTACCATACAATGGAGCATTTGGCTCATTTACATTTTTTATATAATTACATGTAAATAAGTCTTGCCTCTACAACAACACTCTATACTGCCAGTGGGCAAAGACCAGGTACTAAGCTTCTTTTGTATTCCTGACAGTGCCCAGCAGAATGCTGGGGAAAGAAAAAAAAATGTAATTCAACAAGACTTATTAACTGGGCAACTCTCTAAAGCATCCTCCCAAAATAACAAGTACATGATGTGCACAATCCATATTCCCACCCTTGTTAGAAGCTTATGTCAAGAGAAATTTCAGTTGCTTCAACAGAGGATGCAATGCAGAGAAATATGCTGCTTGAAATCCAACAGGCATATTCTGGGAGTCGGTGATTACGCTAGATCTGACCTTTACAGAATTACAGAAAGAAGTCCCTAATAAATCAAGACAGATGTGCACGCAGCCATACACGGAACACGAGGTGGGCGATCAGCTCCACCCACGCTGTGTCTTCCATGAAAGAGCTGCCCGGGATGCTGAGCCAAGTATGGAGAGGCCTTCCTTCTATGAATCTCTTCTTCCCCACCTGCAGGTGATGTCCCTCTGGAAGAGCTACTCAAAAAATCTTAAGTAACTTACTGTCCAAAACACACACACACACATATATATATATGGCTACAGGAAAAAAAATAGTCCTCAATATATACCTATATACTATTTTCTTTCCCTTTTGTCAAGGTGCAATGTTCCAAAAGATGAGGTTTAAGAATTTGTCCAAAGCAATACAAAAACCCAATACACTCATCTGTCCCAAGTACGGTTCTCTTTTACTATTAGAATTTTTTTTTTTCCCCTAGCCTCTCTGGGACATTGTGTTGTTTAACAATAACCAGCCCTGCACAGACAATCCTTTAAGGAGGCCAAAAAGCAGAGTGGAGGAAGTTCAAGGTTCTACCTCCTCACGCCTCTCTGACCTCACCTACAACTCTCCTTTAACGCTACACATCACGTGAGCTGAGCCGGAGCCACAGGGGCGAGCAGCGTCACTGGACTCGGGCTGCCAGGCCTTATTCTCTTTCTGCCAGCACAGCAAGCTTCTCCATGAAGACGCAATGTAAGCTCAGGAGACCAGAACCAGAGGCGTGGGTCCAAACGCTCCAGATCCAGCCACCGAGACCCACAGGGCTGAAGGAAGAGGCGCCAGGAGAAAAGGAAGGGATGTGGGAGGAGACTGGGCGGCATCTGCTTACCTCCTAAGAGAATCCTCCTCGGCGCTCTCCTCCGGCAGGTCCTGATGCAAGGCCTCCTGTGACACAGTTCCAGGTCGGCTGGCCTGGGTGTAGATGCGTTCCCAGTGGCCCGTCTCCTGGTTGAAGGCCACCCCCACAGTCCTCTCCTCCTGCGGGCCAGCAGAGCTGCCCAACTCCAGCCTGCTGGAGCTGGCCGTCTGGCCCTCAGTCCGCTCGAGAGGGGGCAGCTGGCTGCCACTCGCGGTCATGCCCTCAAAGGTACCAGGGACCTGCCAGGAAGAGCTGGCCTCGCCAGAGGAGTAGTTGGGTGTGCTTCTTTCCCAGCGCAGGGTGTCATTGTTGAAGGTCAGCAGATTGTGGCAAGCACGGCACCGGTTCAGGTGGCCCCGGGACAGGTTGGAGTTGTTCTCGCTGCTGTGCGGGGTGGGCTGGTGGGACGGCCCTGGCCGCTCGGATTCAAGGTTATTGTTGAGCATTTCCTGGGCCTGCTGGGCCTGGGGGGCCTCCCCGCTGAGGCTCTGGTCCAGCTCCTGAAGCCGGTCATACTCCAGAAAGAAGCGTCTCAGGTCACACTGAAGCTCGTGGCGGATGCTGCCTGAGTTGTTTTGGCTGGAGCCGTTCCCTCCATCTGACTCAGCTGCCAACCCCGAGGCTGGAAAGCCCCTCCCTTCTGTGGCTGAAGTGTACACAGAGGCTTGAGAGCCACCTTCCTGCTGTCGCAGCACAGAGAGCAGACTCACCGAAGAGGCGCTGGTCCTGGGCGGGGGCATGGACTCCGCATCGGAGCGCGAGTTCAGACTGAGCACTGTCCGGGTCCACTCGGATCCCGTCAGCCCGGGAGCTATGTCCCGGTGATACCTGGAAGGGTGGCCAGACAGGGGGCCTGCCAGGGAGCGCCGGGGGGGACCCAGGCTGAGGTTGCGGAGCGTGTTGCCGGCGGTGCTGCTCTGGACCGTGCTGAAGGCAGACGGCCGGCTCAGGAGGCCTGGGTCGTGCGGCGCGGGCGAGGCCTGCTCCGGGGGCTGGAAGGGCTCGGTCTGCACAAAAGAAAAGGAAGGGGTAGGAGCCCTGGCGGAAGCAGGGGGGACACTGTCCTGGTGTGGCAAGAGGGAAGGAACTCGCGTGCCCGAGCAGCGGCTGCAAAGGCACAGGATCCCAAGGTGCTGGCAGCACTCGGCTGTGGGGTGACTGACCCGCTGTCGGAGCCGGATGTAAGCGGAAGTCCTGGGGCGCTCCGTGGAGGGCTGAGGGGGAGGCGGTGGGGGTGAGGGGGTGGCAGGATCTTGCACTGTGCTTTGCTCTCCCACCTGGATGCCAGAGGAGCGGGAGGACAGCATGTGCAGGAAATTGTGGAGGAGAGGCGTCCGGCGCACTGGCTGTGATTGCAGGAGGGCCCGCTGACGGTAGTGAGTCAGTTCTGTTCCGTCTATGGGGATCTCCGGTTCGTCATCACCCTGCAACGTGGACCAAGGCGGGGCGGGGGCAGAGCCAGGCAGTTAGGTAGAACTTCCAGGTAAATCCAAAGAAATTACTGATTATCATCCAAGGACAACACACATTCTAGAGAGGCAACAATGCCACCCTTGAGGCACTGAGAACTAACTGCGTCCAGATTCGGAATCAGCACACGGTATCAAATCTTTCACGTGCAACCAGCAACATTTCTCAACGAGCTCAGCGGGCAGCCCGATTCTCTTACAACAGGCATTTCCACGACACAGAGGCGGTGAGGGGAAGCAAGACGCCAGCCAGCCAAAGGCACCCGAACGACAAGTTATCCAACGCAGTCTGGCTACTTCTACTGGGACGATCACTCGGGGGTTTCGGAATGGACTCCCCCGTCAAGACCTACAGTTCTAACTTTGAATATGGTCTGCAGCTAGTTTTAAATCTTGGCTGGAAAGAAACACTTGGACGTTGAAAATTAAAGTCCAATACCATCAGAATCCGAGCACTACTTGAACACACAACCCACAGTTTAGATGGCGCTGGACCTGCTGACTAACTTACCTGCTGATTAGAGGGGTTAACAATTGCTGTGAGTAAGTAGTGTCCAAGAGGATCAAATCTCACCAGACTGAAAACACAGAAGAAACGGACAGAGACATGGAGAGAGAAATTCTGTTAACTGAGGAAAAGAAACCCGGGAGAAAATTTCTAGCGATCGTTACTGACAACTGTGGGATTTACCCAGGCATCCACCTAATGCTAGAGACTTCCAAAACTTTCAAACAGATTAAAATAATAAACCTCACTCCTTCTTGTTGCGTCCTCACACCTGCCAGAGTAAGGGAATACATTTCACAAAAAATAATTTCAAAAACACCCCTGGGCTTCCATCCCAGAAAGCAGCTACATTAAGCACACAGCCGCTCCTGGCCAAGAGCCCATCATAACGGTAAAGCAGAGGACGCTTCCATACTCTGCCACAGGTTCGCGCCTCCCCTCGCACAGCTGCTGCACTGGCAAGAAGCATGAGGGCTGGTGACAGGGAACAGTCCCAGTGTCAAGCAACCCTCCTAAGGCTGGAAAATTAGTGAAGATCCAGTGGCAACACCAAGAGGCCCAAAGAGAACCAGTGCCTCGACTTCAATTGAGGCAGTATGTGCACGGACTTTGAAGGCTATGTATGTCAGTATTAGCAGACTTGATACTTCTCTACCTTTCCACTTTCCATTTTGACTAACAGAAAACCAGGGGTGAGCAATTTACCCACCAAGCTCCCCACAGCCTGAACACCTTTTAAGGTTCAAAACAAACAAACAAAAAAGCCTTTATCCCAAACCAGATAGCTTTGAACCTAAAAAATATTCTAAAGGCCTTCACCTACAAAGACCTGAAGATGAGGCCAACAAGGAACAGCTGAAATGAACCACATGCACAGCTTCCCGGCTGATTGGCCAATGGTTTAAAAAGTATGAAGAGCCACAGGGATAACACTCCTGCCCTGAGTTGGGATAATATAGAGATAACAATCTATCTTTTGGGGCGAAAGCACCCTTAAATGTTCTTCCGCATGTTAAATCTACGCCCGACACTGCTGGTGCCCCAAGCGCTCACCGGACCCGTTCCATCTCGCTAGCTGTCTTCACCACGGCAAAGGGTTCCCGGCGACTCCAGTCCCAGAAGTGGATCTCGTTGGCAGTGGCAATGAGCAGAAGCTGAGCCGTGGGGTGGAAAGCCAGGGAGGCAATGGCATTGTTGCTATCTGTGAACCAGCTTTCACTGCCACCCTGTGAACGAACAAATCCCAGGCATTCTCAAGTTACAAGCTGCGAGCGAACTTAGTCAATTTCAAAAAAAGGGTCCAGGTGGGGTAAAACGACTCCTTGTAGGGACTACTTTAAATATGTCTTCTGAACCAGTGATCTGGCAGTGTCACCAAATTCATTAGAAAAACATTACTGTCAGTTCAGTTCTACAGTCTGTAAGCAATGAGCACCAGTTTCTATAGTCTGTGAAAACTCAAGGTTTGGTGCATACCATGGTACACAACAGCCCACTAGCCAGTCTCTAGGACAAGGAGCACACTGCTTTGATGATCGTGATCAGAATAACAGTACAATCCTTGATCTAACAAAAGAGAAATCCACCCTGAAGATGTCTCAGCAAATCCTGTACCTTGTCACAATGGGCAGTTAAACAGGGTGTTCATCTTGAAATGGAACATCCCTCTCATTAAGTAAGCAGTGCCTACTAAGTACTCAGGGACCGTCCTGGAACAGTCTGAAGCCAGTCTCTCCTTCAGCGTCAAGAATGCAAGGGTAAATAAGTCTCTGCATCCAGAGTACCAAAGAAAAGGACACGCTTACGTGTAAATCCCAGATCCGAACCTCCCCATCGAGGCAGCCAGAAGCGATGAGGCCGGAGATGGTGGGATGAAACGTGACGCACCAGGGAGTGCGGCGGTGTCCAATCAGAGAGTGAACACACTTGCCCGTCTTCACTTCCGTGATATAGATGTTATGGTTTACGTGCGTGGAAGCCAACAGAGTCCTAGGGAATCAAGGAGGAGGAAGCCAATGTGCAGTACGTCGGATGGAAACTGATGCTCATTCCCCATCCCAACATGGAAAACTGCACCTTGGGCTTTACTAACAGCAGAAACACTCTCATCTGTAAAAGCTTTCGGCTTCTCCATTCTGTCCCCAAATGATACATAATCCCTTCAGAGAATACTTTTTCCAGCGGGGAAAATTATTATGCTATTAGTGGCCTGTATCACACAGGCAAAGGATTGAGAAGCTTTCCAAGTTTTGAGCATCGATGTTCACAGGTTCCTTTGCTTATTCCCATTATTTTAATGGTTAGCACTGGTCATCCATTTCCCGCCTTTCTGATAACACTGGCAAAGTTCTGTTCATACAGTGCCTCAAAGAGTCTTTAGGGATTCCACTTGGATGAAGCTCAGCAAAATACACAGAAACCAACGCTACCGCAAGTCTCAGGTAAAGTTTAGGTTAAGAACTAGGTACCTGTCTGGGCTGAAGGCCAATAAAAAGGTGGAGCGTGGACTATCCGGCAGTTCTACTCTCTGAGAAATAAAACAAACAAAAGTTAAAACACATTACTTATAAACTGTGGCTCACTCTATCTCAAAAGCACCATTCTACATAGATTAGTATTTACAGTGTAAGCTGAAAAACTGGAGACAACGATCAAGCTACAAACTGAGAGAGATAAATCTAAATTACCTTCAGGAAATCTAGCTGCAAAGGAAAAAGATATTTCTAGCCCATTAACGCTCCCATATTTGTAAACACAAAAACACAACACCCCAAAACAACAAAAAGCCTAAGACAGATATATCGATTCTGCTACACAGGTAGACTGCGCGCCAACTCCTGTCATTCACTCATTCTAATGCCTCATTCTAGTGTCACCCCTACAGGTCCCACGTGAATCATACCCACTGTTCTTACCTTGCCCTCCCACTTCATACACCGAGTTTTATCTTCAACCAGCTCCTGCAGAAGTCGCTGAGCTCCAAAGGTCCGAGTGCCCCGTTCTCGCCCCCAGAGAATCCGGACAGCATTCTTCTCTGGAACCACCTTCATGGCGCTCAGTAAGCACTCTCACACCAGGCACGGGAAGAGGAGGAGTGAGCAGCAGCCCCGCACACCGAAGCAGCTACGCTGAGGCCATTCAGATCCTTGTAAGTTGTCTTCATGGAAATCTAAGTAAGTAAGACATTTAATGTCGAAGAGCATCTATTCTGCAGTCAGAGGAAGTTCCCACCTCAAATACGACTCTAGTTTAGAGATGAAAGTACTATTCTCTTCATATGTAACGACACCTTCTCAGAAAAGCCACTTCTTCCGTAACTTTTCGTCCAAGAATATCTCACCCTTACATTCCTCTTCTATCCTCCACAGCTCAGCCTTATATCTAAAAATCAGAGCGGGACTTCTCTGGTGGTCCAGTGGCTAAGTCTCCAGACTCCCAGCGCAGGGGGCTCAGGTCTGATCCCTGGTGGGCGAGCTAGATCCCATATGCCACAACTAAGGCCCAGTGCAGCCAAATAAACAGAACTTTAAGAAACAGACCACTGTTGAAAGGAGTTATTCTTTTCATCAGACAATCAAGAGCTTTTACTTCTAACCAAAAGGGCTAGAACCCTGTCAAAAACAAGACAAATCCCAACATCTGTACTCCCTGCTGTTTGCCGCGCTCCCTGCCTAACTGCTGCTGCTGCTGCTGAGTCGCTTCAGTCATGTCCAACACTGTGCGATCCCAGAGATGGCAGCCCGCCAGGCTCCCCCGTCCCTGGGATTCTCCAGGCAAGAACACCGGAGTGGGGTGCCATCTCCCTCTCCAAAGCATGAAAGTGAAAAGTGAAAGTGAAGTTGCTCAGTCGTGTCCAACTCTTTGAGACCCCATGGACTGCAGCCCACCAGGCTCCTCCGTCCATGGGATGTTCCAGGCGAGAGTACTGGAGTGGGGTGCCATTGCCTTCTCCGGCCTAACTGGTAGGATCCCTTTGATCACTTGGGAAGCCTCCAAAGCAAAGGATGGGTTACTGATTTTAACAGGTTATTACTTGAGGTACGGTTCTTATGTACTAGCTTCAGTTCTGTCTCCTACCTAAAAGCAAGAGCACAGAACTACTCTGAGGTACTTTTCTCATTCTCGTTTTCTCATCTCCACTCAAGTTCCAGAATACAGGATGGAGGAGGAAAAAGAAGAAGAAATGTCATTTCCTTTCTAACCATCCACTGCAAGCCCTAACGGTATAAAACTGGCACAAAATAAACATAAATTCCACTAAAATGTCAACTGGCAGCAAAAAACACATGTGAAAGTTGAAGAAGTTTGAAAAATACATATATAATTTTTATTCATCGCAGCACTGTTATTCAACTCTGCTATGAAAAAAATTCAAATAGAAAAGTTGAGAACACAGTAGAATAAATACATACTGCTCATCACTTAAGACTCCAGGATTGTTACCATACTGTCAAGTTTGCCTCATTTGTTTCCACGGCTTTTCGTGTCCCTGTGAACCGTTTCAGCAGGGCGGAGACAGTCTAGCCCTATACGCCTCACTGCGCATCTCCTGAGAATGGGGACATGTAGCTTCACTACGACAGCCCTGTTTCCACCATGACCATCGGCGCCTTTAATACACCAAATACTCCAAAGAGAGTCTTTAATAGAGGTTTAAAAAAAAAATCCAGAACCCAATCAAGGCTCAAGAAATGAATCTGGATGATGTCTCTTTTAGCCTCTCTTATTCTAGAATGGCCTCCAAGTTTTATTCTGGGTGGTTTGNTCTTTAATAGAGGTTTAAAAAAAAAATCCAGAACCCAATCAAGGCTCAAGAAATGAATCTGGATGATGTCTCTTTTAGCCTCTCTTATTCTAGAATGGCCTCCAAGTTTTATTCTGGGTGGTTTGGGGTATGGTTTGTTTGTTTACAACACAAGCTTTCTAAAAAGACCAGAACAGTTGACTTGTTGACTTGCAGTTGACTGTTACATCTCATTTATGGAATGCCATTCAGCTTGCCTCTCTGTCCCCAACACCTCCTGTAAACACTGACTTGATCGAGGCTGAGAGGCTTGGGAAAGGATGCTTCACAGGTGATGCCACCTATGTCCCTCATAACGCAGCCCATCGTACTCTCAACTGCTCCACTCGGTGAGACCTGGTAAACTACACGATCGTCAGGCAAAACATGATCACCTGGTTGAGTCTGTAACAGCCAGAGCTCTTCATATTTCCTCCTTTACAGGAAGCAACCTGTGGCTAATGTTTGGCACCATGTGAATATGCTGTTCCTCTTCAACCCTGTGCTTAATTAATAGTTCAGCAGTTACTGATGATTCCTTCATAAATTATTATTTCATTTGGGGGCTGCAATATGTTGATTTTCCAATTCCATCATTATTATTTCTACATTACTGGCATTCTTTTGGAAAGAATAACTGAAGTAGAGTAAATGCTTAATTTTTTCCCTTAATTACTACTTATTATCTGTAATAGTAAAAATTGGGGACAACCCAAGTGCCCATCCAAAGGGGATGAGATGGGTAGTGATAACAAAAGATCTTCAAGATACATTGTTCAGAGGGGGGAAAAGCAAGCAGCAGAATAATGAATATAGCAAGGCTACCTTTTGAAACAGGAGAAACCAATGGGCATTTGTTAGAGCCTGAAGGGGCAAGCAGGCCAGAGACACAGGTGGAGGCTGGGCCTCTGAGCGCTCCCATGTTACGGCATTCTCCTTGTTTAATTACCTATTCAAAATTTATTCTTAAAATATTTGATGATGGGAAGAAAATGTTAAATGATAAAGACAAAACATAAAATTTATATATACAGTGTGATTTCAACTTTGCTTTTAAAAAAAATCTTTAAGAATAACAATACAAAAAAATCATAAAAAGCATTAACCATGGTTCTCTTTGGGGGTTAGGATTATAGGTGACTTCATCATCGGAAAAGGCACGGTTCAGTTTTTAAATTTAAAAAGTAATAATTGCTTATTGTAAAAAGTCAAGCAATAATAAACTCTTTACATTTTATGAAAGGGTCGCAATCTAAAAAGTACACAATAAGACGCATCCAAATACAGGAGGGAAAATACTTATTGTCTGTGCTGAAATGAGATTTCTCTTTGGAATATTAAAATAGAAAAAATCGGAAGAAGCCTACAGAAGGATGTGGCTCTGAGTTCCTAGCTGCATATGGCACAAAGTTCGTCAGGAGTGACTAAGGAACAAACTCCAGCCTATATCCTCGGAGTACAGTTCCCATCCGCCAGCAGCACACAAACGTAAGGATGTACACACGACTGCGTCAGCACAGTGCAGGCCAACCTCCCGGATAAACCAAGGATGAACTCACTAAAAGGAAATTATCTCCTTGGTGACTGTGACAACTCATGGTTCAAAACCAAAAGTCTGGAAGTGAAACTGCCACAAAGCTGAGTAATTACTAGCCAGGAGGGTGGCAGAAATACAGTTCCCATCCATTCACTTTAATCCTTACCTGAGCCTGTCCTTTTTCTTACAGCCATTTTTCTTCTAGCTAATTTAGAGGTCTTCCGCAGAAATGAGTTCTGAGGGGTCCTAGCAGTGCTGAGCTTAGTCGCTCAGTCATGTCTGACTCTGTGCGACCCCATGGACTGTGGCCCGCCAGGCTCCTCTGTCCATGGGGATTCTCCAGGCAAGAATACTGGAGTGGGTTGCCATGCCCTCCGCCAGGGCATTTTCCCCACCCAGGGATCAAACCCAGGTCTCCTGCACTGCAGGCAGATTCTCTACCATCTGAGCCACCAGGAAAACCCAGTGTTCTCCTACAACATTAAAACTACTTTGAGAGAAACGTATTTAAACCATTTAGAATCTTATAACATGTGGTGAAAACAGCAACAATCCAATTCCTAAAAAAAGGAAAAAAAAAAAATCTGACCCTCTGACCTCATGTAACTCAAGAGGAAGAAGAAAATATAGGTCACAGACACCAGTGATTCAGAAAACTGTGATGCAATCTTAAGTTCCTACACGAACCAGAAGGACAAGGGAAGAGCTGCTACAAATACCAGTTATCAAGAAAACTCAAAAACTAAAGCTCGGGATTACCGCAGAGCTTGTCTACCACTTCCCAGAGGCCTAAACACACCAATGGTTCAAAGAGAGGCCTAAGAAACAGCAAGAAGTCAAGGGACTAAAACAACCTCACAGTCTCTCTTTTGTCGGAAAAAAAAAAATTTGCTCTGTTCCTTGAAAAGGATAAAGGGCCTTTTCCTGATACACTCCTAATAGCCACCTGAGAAGAAATTCTACTTTGTTCTCCATAAAGAACAGGAGCAGAAATCAAACTGCAGCTGGGCGGGCCTGTGGCTGAGGAAGTCCTAGTCTAGAGTGTTTTTCATTTCTCTCTTTAAAAAGGAGAAAGAAACAAGTTTCCTGATCTGTCCCTTAAGCCAGATGGGGATAAAAGGTGTCAAGAATAGTCTTTGTGACACCGTTACACAGGCCCCCAAGTCAGTTCTCAACCACTGAAAGCCTTGTGCACGTACAACCAGAAGGACAGGTTAGGATACGTATGCAACACAAATAGCAAGATCCACCCACCCTCATTGCTAACCACTTCCCCCATAACATGAGCCATCACTCTACAAAGATGGGAAGAAAACCTTGAAAACCTCTCTGCTGAATTCTAGGACATAAATTGTACTTGACAACCACTAATAAAAATCACCTAGAGGGGACTTCTCTGGTGGTCCAGCAGTTACGATTCCATTTCCAATGCTGGGAGCATGAGTTCGATCCCTGGGTGGGGAACTAAGATCTCACATGCCACATGGCACCCCNATGATGGGAAGAAAATGTTAAATGATAAAGACAAAACATAAAATTTATATATACAGTGTGATTTCAACTTTGCTTTTTAAAAAAATCTTTAAGAATAACAATACAAAAAAATCATAAAAAGCATTAACCATGGTTCTCTTTGGGGGTTAGGATTATAGGTGACTTCATCATCGGAAAAGGCACGGTTCAGTTTTTAAATTTAAAAAGTAATAATTGCTTATTGTAAAAAGTCAAGCAATAATAAACTCTTTACATTTTATGAAAGGGTCGCAATCTAAAAAGTACACAATAAGACGCATCCAAATACAGGAGGGAAAATACTTATTGTCTGTGCTGAAATGAGATTTCTCTTTGGAATATTAAAATAGAAAAAATCGGAAGAAGCCTACAGAAGGATGTGGCTCTGAGTTCCTAGCTGCATATGGCACAAAGTTCGTCAGGAGTGACTAAGGAACAAACTCCAGCCTATATCCTCGGAGTACAGTTCCCATCCGCCAGCAGCACACAAACGTAAGGATGTACACACGACTGCGTCAGCACAGTGCAGGCCAACCTCCCGGATAAACCAAGGATGAACTCACTAAAAGGAAATTATCTCCTTGGTGACTGTGACAACTCATGGTTCAAAACCAAAAGTCTGGAAGTGAAACTGCCACAAAGCTGAGTAATTACTAGCCAGGAGGGTGGCAGAAATACAGTTCCCATCCATTCACTTTAATCCTTACCTGAGCCTGTCCTTTTTCTTACAGCCATTTTTCTTCTAGCTAATTTAGAGGTCTTCCGCAGAAATGAGTTCTGAGGGGTCCTAGCAGTGCTGAGCTTAGTCGCTCAGTCATGTCTGACTCTGTGCGACCCCATGGACTGTGGCCCGCCAGGCTCCTCTGTCCATGGGGATTCTCCAGGCAAGAATACTGGAGTGGGTTGCCATGCCCTCCGCCAGGGCATTTTCCCCACCCAGGGATCAAACCCAGGTCTCCTGCACTGCAGGCAGATTCTCTACCATCTGAGCCACCAGGAAAACCCAGTGTTCTCCTACAACATTAAAACTACTTTGAGAGAAACGTATTTAAACCATTTAGAATCTTATAACATGTGGTGAAAACAGCAACAATCCAATTCCTAAAAAAAGGAAAAAAAAAAATCTGACCCTCTGACCTCATGTAACTCAAGAGGAAGAAGAAAATATAGGTCACAGACACCAGTGATTCAGAAAACTGTGATGCAATCTTAAGTTCCTACACGAACCAGAAGGACAAGGGAAGAGCTGCTACAAATACCAGTTATCAAGAAAACTCAAAAACTAAAGCTCGGGATTACCGCAGAGCTTGTCTACCACTTCCCAGAGGCCTAAACACACCAATGGTTCAAAGAGAGGCCTAAGAAACAGCAAGAAGTCAAGGGACTAAAACAACCCCACAGTCTCTCTTTTGTCGGAAAAAAAAAAATTTGCTCTGTTCCTTGAAAAGGATAAAGGGCCTTTTCCTGATACACTCCTAATAGCCACCTGAGAAGAAATTCTACTTTGTTCTCCATAAAGAACAGGAGCTGAAATCAAACTGCAGCTGGGCGGGCCTGTGGCTGAGGAAGTCCTAGTCTAGAGTGTTTTTCATTTCTCTCTTTAAAAAGGAGAAAGAAACAAGTTTCCTGATCTGTCCCTTAAGCCAGATGGGGATAAAAGGTGTCAAGAATAGTCTTTGTGACACCGTTACACAGGCCCCCAAGTCAGTTCTCAACCACTGAAAGCCTTGTGCACGTACAACCAGAAGGACAGGTTAGGATACGTACGCAACACAAATAGCAAGATCCACCCACCCTCATTGCTAACCACTTCCCCCATAACATGACCCATCACTCTACAAAGATGGGAAGAAAACCTTGAAAACCTCTCTGCTGAATTCTAGGACATAAATTGTACTTGACAACCACTAATAAAAATCACCTAGAGGGGACTTCTCTGGTGGTCCAGCAGTTACGATTCCATTTCCAATGCTGGGAGCATGAGTTCGATCCCTGGGTGGGGAACTAAGATCTCACATGCCACATGGCACCCCTCCCCAAAAGTCACTAAGATTATGCACAGCCCAGTGGAAACTAAAGTTAGACTTTCAAGTTCCTCTTGCAATTAAAAAAAAAAAAATGTATGCATGACTGTGCTGGGTCCGCCCCTGCCGTGTGGGCTTTCCCAGTCTCAGCAATCGGCAATCGGGGACTGCTCTCTAGCAGCAACGCACAGCCTCCCCACTGCGGTGGTTTCTCCTGCTGCAGAGCACTGGCTCCAGGGTGCTCGGGCTCCGCTGTGGCGGCCCGGGGGCTCAGCAGCTGCAGCTCCCGGGCTCCAGAGGCTAGCCTCAACAGTTGAGGCACACAGGCTTAGTAGCTCTGTAGCCCGTGGGCTCTTTTTGGACCAGGGATTGAACTGTGTCTCCTGCACCGGTGGATTCTTTACCACTGGGCAATCAGGGAAGCCCCTTCCCTTTGCAATTTGATCACCTTATTATGCTAGCAATTACACTCCCCCTTCTAGCAATATGACTTTGGACAAATTCTTTAAGCTCTTTGAGACTTGGCTGCTTCCTCTGTAAACAGGAATCATGCTACTGGCCTCATCAAGTTGCTGTGAGGCTCTAAGAAAAGCATGGTAGAGCATTAAGACCCCTGCTGTTATTGTCGTCATTATTACTGAATCCTCTCTGGGGTTCACCATGGTTTCCCTCACCAAACAGTGTGCCCAGCTATCAATAAAACCCGAGACCTGTGATGCCATGATTCCCAAGGGAAGCAGATTGCTAAGAAACATTTCAGAGGCTGTTACCAGACAACAAATTAAAGGAAAAGTATTCATTTCTGTGGCAAAACATAATTAAATGAGATTTGGGCTACTTATACATACAAAATGAATTTAAAAAATAGATTCAGCGACTTTCAGCTGTATCTGTAAAACCTGGCCAATAATTCACACCCCAAATCCTCCCTACCAATAGCATTCCAAGAGTATGAATCAGAAAGTTACTAGGCTTGGAAGGGACTATGAGAATGCAGGCCAATGACCTCATTTATTTGAGTAAACTGCATCTCTCCCCACTTCACTGTGCCCATGTAGGCAAAGGCTAAGAGTCAAATCAGCCATGTAACGCCAATGTATATCCAAAAAAATAATCCAGGATTCAACCCAAGGTTAACTTTTTAAAAGGAAAACAAAAAAATCCTTTACTCAATTCAGGATCACCTGCATAAGTAAAGTTCTCCCAACAACTGGAAAATTAACTACAAAACGTCAGAGCTTTAATTAGAGGCCTACAAGTATCCAAGTACTCTTTAGAAACTCCATGTGGGTGGAAATACACAGGGTTTTTCTAAAGGGTTTTCTAAAAAACTTCAAAAACTAGCAGTTTTGTTTTCATCAATAGGACTTTCTACAGGGCATTTCAGGACACTTCTTAGGACGCCGTATGTGACCCAAGTCCAAAATGTAAGCACCGCAGCAGCAACCATCCCTGCCTCTGCACAGCTCCTGCCTGACTCTTGCAGCAGACTGAATGTGGGAGTGGGGCAGGGAATTTGGGCCAAAGCATCACAAATCTAGGACTGTAAAGCAGGTAACAAATTCTGAAGGGAGACATATCTGGGGACATAAAAATTTCAACTATTGCTTGCACTGTGTGCAGACTGCTAAAGGAGCTCCGAGGGTATACCAAACTGCTCACTGTGGCTTAAGTCTACATAGAGAAACTCTAATGTTTAATCTTTTTCTCCATAATTTCTAAATAAGAGACAGTGTAGTAGGTTTATATATGGGTCCTGACAGGCCAACTGAAACCAGCTCTGTCACTTTCTGGGTGAAAGTGCTCGACACCGAGCCGTGTCAGACTCTCTGCGACCCCACGGACCGCACGCAGCTCGCCAGGCTCCTGTGTCCGTGGGATTCTCCAGACGAGAGCACTGGAGTGGGCAGCCAGTCCCTCCTCCAAGNTTTCTAAATAAGAGACAGTGTAGTAGGTTTACATGTGGGTCCTGACAGGCCAACTGAACCCGGCTCTGTCACTTTCTGGGTGAAAGTGCTCGACAATGAGCCGTGTCAGACTCTCTGCGACCCCATGGACTGCACGCAGCTCGCCAGGCTCCTGTGTCCGTGGGATTCTCCAGATGTGAGCACTGGAGTGGGCAGCCAGTCCCTCCTCCAAGGGAATTTTCCCAACCCAGAGGCTGAACCTGGGTCTCCTGCGTTGCAGGCAGAGTCTTCACCGTCTGAGCCACCAGGGAAGCCCCTGAGCTAACAGGGAAGCCCATTTTCTCAGTACATGACAGTTTCTTGGAATAGTTACTTAACTTCCCTGTACTCCAGTTTCATCATCTGTAAAAGGCAGCATGTATATGATTGGATTACCACTAGGATTAAAAGACTTACCAAATGAAAATGCTTGCTATTATATAATTCCAGTGCTTGTACCAAATAATACCTTCTTTCTATAATGAAGAATTACAGAATGGCAATAAGAAAAATGTATTTAAGGCCACAAAGTCCTATAAACAATCAGCCAGGGACTTCCCTGGCGGCCCACTGGTTAAGACTCTATGTTCCCAATGCCGGGGATGCTGGTTTGATTCCTGGTTCAATCCCTGGTCAGGGAAGATACCGCATGCTGTGTGGCGCAGCCAAAAATAAATGAAAAAAATAAGTATGCAATTCTAAAAAAAATAAAAATCAGCCAAATTAAAGAAAAGTATTCTAAGTAAATTGAGACTGCCACTGCCTCCAACTCATTCTGTATTAAAGATATCTTACTACTGTCACTTTTAAAAAAAATAATAAGAAAATCTCAAGATAGTGGTTAAGACAATAACAATACTTTCATCATCTTATTCATTCCCATTGTCCTCAGCATAAGTAACTCACTTATAATCCTCAGACACACGAAGCCCTAAAGAACAAGTCACACTCTCAGCGGTGGGTTCAGAATCCAAACCCAGGCAGTCTGGCTCCAGTCCAGACGCTTCATTTCTACAGAACACTCCTTACTGCCTGGCACAACACCTCCCATGAGGTCCCTCCTGTTTCATGTGCTGGTCTCACATATAGTAGGCCCTCCATCAATGTTTCACTGTCTTACCATATCAACTGGAAATCAGCCTGCTTTGTATTTTTAACGTTCATTTCCCCAAAGGTCAAGAAATTGAAGAATCATGCTGAGGGGAATTCCCTAGTGGTCTAGTGGTTAGACTAGACCTCACTTTCACTCCCAAGGGCATAGGTTCAATCCCCAGTTGGGGAACCAAGATCTCACAAGCTACAGGGTATACCCCAAAAAAAAAAAAAAAAAATGATGTTGAAGAAAAACGAAAAGAAAAAATTCTCACTCCTTCCTTTACAGCAATTTATTCACATAGTTTCTGGGAGAAAAGGGGACTTTAAAACCTTCAACCAGAAATAAATTTGATAAAGTACCAAATAAAACTACATCATGAAATTCAGTTACTATGTATTTACCCTACAAACCCACCAACTCCATCCAAGTAAGAAAAATTACCTATCAGGAAATAGAGATCAAAGCCACAATAAATTTACTTTTGTAAGGCAACCAGAATAGAACGTAAATCTCAAAAAACATAGTCAACAAAGAATGTGGGTGAACAAACTCTATCATGTCTGCGCATTACCCCTTCATCCAACACGAGGTATGACATCAACACACCTGGCCAAAGGAAACGCGGAGCCTGTGCGCAGAGCCCCGCGTCAGCCCCGCGTCAGCCACAGAGCAGATGCCTGCGCTGGTGGCCGCCCTGCCCTGCCGGAGCCAGGACTCTCCACACCTTGGTCTGCCTGCCTGGCACAGATCCTCTCCAAGGACAGTCTCCACCAGTTTCTTCTACCCTGCTCCCATGCTGCCCTACCCATCAAGAAATAAGAACATATCCCCGAACCTGGGCGGACCGTGTGACTTGCGTTGACCACAGAATGTGGCAGAAGTGATGATATGCCAATTCCAGGCCTGGTAACATCCACTTTCACCCTTGGAAACCAATCACCAGGCTGCAAGGAAATTCAAGACATCACACTGGAGAGAGAGGCCACAGAGAGAGGTCCTAGATGATAAGACATTACTCAGAGAGGGGCCACACTGAGACTATCAAGGTCCCAGACCAATGAGTTGGAACTCTGTCGTCCTGNAAGATGGCATTCAAAGCTACAAGTGCTTTCCTCATGTTATCAGATGCTTTTCCATTTAGCATGTCTGGGGGGACTATATATATGCCAGGACCTATTATAGGTGACAGTGACAGAGAGATAAAAAACCAACAAATAGAACACAGAAAAGGTCTTCAACATCAGAGTTTTCTGAAGGCAGTGGCAGTATACTGGAGCTGTAACTACCATATTAAAACATGGCAAGTGTTATACAAAGTGCTCCGGGTTTGAAAAATCCAAGCATCAGCCCCAAGCAAGAGACACTCTCTCACATTAGCTTCCTTACAACTGTTCTTAGTTTCAGTTCCATTTGGAAAGTCACATGCCTCTCTCTGTAATCCTTGGCAAAAGGTGTGCAGTGGCCTTCTATACAAAACACTGCCCCAGACATGCTCAGTATGAACGGAAGCTTGCCAGCTCAAATCAGCAGGAAGCTCCTTAATGCTGTCATGCTTTGAAATTTTGGCAATGAAAAGAAATGAATGTTTTTAGTCAAATCAGGGATGTACAGAGTTAAATGTGACTTAGACATCACTTTGAATAAAGTCTTAAAAAGGTATAAACCCACTTGCCCATTTTTATAAGACTCACAAGGGCACTCTCAGACAAAAAGCCCAGGTCTCTCAACTCACTGTACAGCACTCCTTTCCACTCTTTCTTCTTTATGGTCAATGAAAACAAACTTAGAGATGTTCAAGTTTTTCTCATTTCATCAACGATAGACGCATTCATGAATCACGTGCAGTTGAAAGACGACCTGTATCACAAACAGGAATGCCAGGCACCCCTGAGATATATACACACAGAGGTAAAGGAGACCCTTCACTTCTACTCCACCTACCCTTGCTATGGAAGAAGCTCTCCAGGCATTTGGGAGGGAGATGCTAATACACTAAAAAACTGCCATCACCCACATACGCCATCAGTATCTTAGCAGTAGCTAGGACTGAGGGGGTATCTAATGATACTATCAGCCAGGCACTCAAGAGTAGTTACATGCTATTTTTTATCCTTACACTCTCGAAAAAGGTGTGACATCGTCGCGTATATTGGTGCACACCAGGTTTAAAGAAGAATCCCCAAACCCCACAGCTGCCCAGGGGCCGGACTAGAATTTAAACTCTGGAGGCCATGCTCTTNGGCACTCAAGAGTAGTTACATGCTATTTTTTATCCTTACACTCTCGAAAAAGGTGTGACATCGTCGCGTATATTGGTGCACACCACGTTTAAAGAAGAATCCCCAAACCCCACAGCTGCCCAGGGGCCGGACTAGAATTTAAACTCTGGAGGCCATGCTCTTCTCCCACTCCATGCTCCCTAGGAACAGAGTATCCGTCCTGTCTGTGCATGTGGCTGTGACATCAAGCAGCCTCAAGTGCAGACGTTGTTTCCTAAACGGCAACTATGTAATCTAGTCTCTTTCCAGCCTTCCGGTCGCCTTAACTGGTTTTCTTCCATGATTCCTTGGTGGGCTTCCATGGTTTCGTCCTTTTTTTTTAAGAAGCAAAATCCTTTGTCCAAATGATATCTTATGTGAAAACACTAAAATATAAAACAGATCAAACCAAACACAAAGTATAAAACATAAAATATAAAAATACGGTGTGTGTGTGTGTGTGTGTCTGTGTGTGTGTATGAAATGCCAACCTGCTCCAGTATTATTCTCTCAGAAATTCCATGGATAGAGGAGCCTGGCAGGCTTCGGTCTGTGGGGTCCCAGAGAGTCAGACGTGACTGAGCACACACACATACACACACATGCACACACACATCCATATGAGAACCAATGGAGCTTCACCACACGCTTTTCGTAAGAGCCCTGAGATCCCTCATGAGGCATCGTTTTTTCTTACTCTTTACATTGAAAGGGTAAGGTTTTTTCTTACCCTTTACATCAGAGATGTTGCCATCCACCTTATAGGTTTCTTATGACTATTAAGTGAAGAAACAAATATAAACTTCCCAGAATACAGTAAGTATTCAAAAGTTGGCTCCCCTCTCTTTTATCCTGCAGAGGTAATAGCTGTTGCCAATTCAAGAAAGCTCAGTTTGATGGTATTTTCAGTAGCAGAGACATAAACAAGTAAATGCTCCCATAGCTGAACTAAAACAAATAACCTAGCAAACCTTTCATTAAAGAGACCAGTGGTAATATTCCTCCCAGCCAAGTTTCCAGTCAATGACCCATGGATCTCAGAGCACATCTGTCCTAGCAGACCTGAGATACCCTGCAAGGCACCATAAGGCAGACCAAAAGGGTCACGCAAATGAGTTAGTGCTGTTCTAAGCACCTTAAATTTGGCACTTCCTGAGCTGAGCATATAAATTGGCAACTTAATACTGCATTTAATGAGTAATTTTATGCTTATGTTCTACAACAGAATCTAATGTTCATTTTGCCCATCTTCTGGCTCCTATTCCTCCAAGCACCACAAACCAAAAATGGGCCGATCTCATGGGCACCTTCACCCATGCAACATTAACCTGGTCCTTCCTAAACTCGACCCTAAGAATCTATCGCCTTATCGATGAACCTATTTGCAGGGCAGGAGTAGAGACACAGAGGGAGAGAAGGGACTTGTGGACACGAGGGGCCGAGGGGGAGGGTGGGATGAATTGAAAGAGTTACACTGAATCACATACGTTACAGTGTGTAAAGTCAAACAGACAGCACAGAGAGCTCAGCCCCAGTGCTCTATCTGACCTAGAGAGGCGGGGTATGGGGGTTGGGAGGGCGGCTCTAGAGGGAGGTGCTGTATGGGCACACTCACGGCTGGTTCACGCTGCTGACGGACAGAAACCAACACAACGTTGGAAAGGAACTATTCTCCAATTAAAAATACATTTTAAAAAAGAATCTGTTAAAAAAGAAATGAAAAATAAAAAAAAATAAAAATAAAAGAATCTGTTATCTTAGTCTGCTACTGAAAATGTGCTCCCTTTTCTGTATGTGTAACAGGAGACTAAGTCCATTTTCACAGGAAAAAGGTTCTCAGTCCCAATCTAAGCCTGACCAACAATTCTCAAATCACCAACTTTATGGAAACTGCAGGTGTTGGCTTTGATCCCTACAGCTTAGGGAAGAATCACAACAATAATACATCATACCTTCATGAAAAGGCTCGTTTATAATAAAGAACACATCCCTAAGCGTTCAACATGTGAGCCAAGAAGGTTCAGAATGCTGCCCTTCTATTTCACCAGGAGACCTTGAGCAATTCACCTACTCTGTAACGATGGTTTCTTCATAAGGAAAATGAAAATATACTCATTAAAATGCCAGCAACACTGCCCAATTAACCATCACTACTATTTCCTGGGGTTAACAGGGACCTCAGCAAGTCATCTTTGTCACTGCCCTCATTTCTTAACATGCCCACACCGACATCCTAGAAAGACCTTTACGAAGTCTTTGGGAAAGATATTTCACAACCCTCCTTGGTTAACATTTAAGTATCTTGTAGTCAGGAAGTTCTTTCTAATTTGTAATCTATATCCCTTCTGTTGCAATTAAAACACATCTCCTCTTGTCTTGTCCACTATGGAAAGAGAACATCTGCTTAACACCACCTGAACAACATGCCTTCAAGAGATTATAAAATATAGGAAGCCTATTTCAAGCAACTTCATGTAAATGCAACATGGCTTTAAATGGGTCACCTAGACAAAGGACATAATTAAGAGCCTTAAACTACCAGTTCCATCACGGACTTGCTCTGAAGACGCTAGGAAGCTAAAACCATGCAGATGCTGTACCTCAATTACGCCATCAGTAAAATGCAAAGAATAAAACCAGTAACGGAGAACTCAGTTCCTGAAAAAGTTAAACATACAGGAAAGAGAGTCTCAATCCCAATCTAAGCCAACAACTCACAAATCACACACTCTATAGAAACCACAGGTGTTGGCTTTGATCCCTACATTTCAGAAAGAATCCTTAACAATTACGTGAGCACAGGGCCCTGCAATTCCACTCCCAGGTGCGTACCCAGAACAACTGAGAGCAAGCACACACACATTCCTGTTTACAGTGGCCCTGTGCACAATATCCAAAGGCGGGGCCAGGCCAAATGTCTGCCAACAGGTGAATGGACCAACAAACTATGGTGTGTGTGTGTGTGTACATACACGTACACCAAAGGTTACATATCGGCTGATTCCACTGACATGAACTATTTAGAACATATCAATGCAGACAGACAGAGTGCAGACTGCTGGATTTCAGGGGGAGAAAAAATTTTTTAAAACTGCTCAGTTGGGAAGAGGATTTACTTTGGAATGATGGAAATGTTTTGAAACTAGACAGAGGTAGCGGTTGCAAAATATTATGCAAATGCCACTGAACTGTTCTCTTTAAAATGGTTAATTCTGTGTTATGTGAATTTTACCTTGATAAATTATTTTAAAAGAAAAAAAAAAAAACTGCTAGGAGAACTAATGGGCACAATTACCATAAAATCCTTAGCCTTTCCCAGGAAAGTCATCATACAAAATTCTAGGTAGAATAGTAGCCAAAATGTTTACTATTACCTCAATATACCCAATTAGACTTTGAGTAGAGTGTGTAAAAGGCAAACAAAGCAGAAACTGAAATAACGTCTACAGTCATAATTACACAGCATCCTACACAGAAAGAAGAGTCAATAAACAGGTGAACGAATAAAGAGAAATAAATAACCAAGTGTATCAGCTAATATCAGCTAATTAGCTATGGAATGAGCTTTAAAAACCAATAATACTACATACAAAAGACCCACTAGGTAGGGAGTAAGACAGAAAGGCTAATGATAGCAAAGCTGAAAAGTACCTGAGCAGCATGTAAAGACCATGAGAATCGTTATCTCATCATTGCAAATCTCCTCATTCCCTCTCCCCTTTCTGCTTTAACACAACTTTTTTGCAGGACACCAAGGTTAAAGCAGCCAAGGACACCAAAATGCAATGGGATGGCTCCTATGCTCCTGGACGTGCTAATAGTACTTCTTTTCGTTAAAGTCTTACTTAAAAAAAAAAAAAAAAACTTTTTCATTTATTTGACTGCATCATGTCTTAGATGTGGCATAAGGGATCTAGTTCCCTGACCAGGGATCAAACCCAGGCCCCCTGCATCGGGAGCCCGGAGTCCAACCACCAGGGAAGTCCCAAAGTCTTACTTCTTATGGGAAGACAGACATGCTGATCATCAAAGTGCACCAACCATCTCCACTTCCTCCTTTTTCACTTCTTCAACGCTGTTCTTGCTATGATCCTCAGTGATCTCTGTTTTGCTAAATCAAACAAAATATAGGGGGTCACTTCCTCTTTGAAACATGCTCCTCTCTCAGTTTCTGAGATTTTCTCCAAAATTCCTTGGAACTTGGTGCTTAGAGATCTTCTAACCTAGTCTTGGACGCCTTTCGTCTGGGTAAATGCATCCATTTTCCTTAGCTGTAAATACTACCTATATACCACGGGCCTCCAGATTTATTTCCAGCACCACTTCTGAGCATTAG
Source organism: Raphicerus campestris (assembly GCA_006410735.1). Classification (NCBI taxonomy): domain Eukaryota; kingdom Metazoa; phylum Chordata; class Mammalia; order Artiodactyla; family Bovidae; genus Raphicerus; species Raphicerus campestris. Next base: position 385,641 of record SJYW01056985.1, on the reverse strand, counting down.
CTCAGTACAGCTTACTCGATGTCTCCGTTTGTGAGATTTCACAGATAACCCACACTGAGCACGACGGAAATTGAGGCCTTCCCTCAATTTTCCTAATCGCTGGAATCTCCTCCTCCTCCTATGCTTCCATCTCAGAACTAGCAATTTAATCTACTAGATATCTACCCAGAAATCTGGGAGTCATACCTGATACCTCTCTCTTCCTACATATCCAATCCATCATTAAGTTTTCCTGTTCTCATTCTAAAATATCTACTGTATCTACCTTCCTCCATCTCCTATGCCTACAGCCTAATCCAAACTATCATCATCTTTTGCCTGGACCACTACGCGTGTGCGCGTACTAAGTTGCTTCAGTCGCCTCCAACTCTTTGCGACCCCATGGACTGTACCCCGCCAGGCTCCTCTGTCCATGAGACTCTCCAGACTGGAATACTGGAGTGGACTGTCATGCCCTCCTGCAGGTTAGATCTTCTCAACCCGGAGAGCCAACCGGGGTCTCAGGAGTGTCCTGCACCGGCAGGCGGGTTCTCTGCCGCCAGGAAGAACTACCACTAGCTCTTTACCACGAGAGCCACACGGGAAGCCCCTGCTGCTGCTGAGCCGCTTCAGTCGTGTCCAACTCTGTGCGACCCCAGAGACAGCAGCCCACCAGGCTCCCCTGGCCCTGGGATTCTCCAGGCAAGAACACTGGAGTGGGCTGCCATTTCCTTGGGAAGCCCCTGGACCCCTATAAATCACCCTAATTATTAGACGTCCCCCAACTTCCTCCTCTTCCAGATTTTCCACAATTTCCAATTTTTTCCCTCAAAGATTTCCAAAAATTTCCACAATGTAGCCAGAATAATTTTTTTAAAATTGTGTATTAGGTCACAACACTCATTCTTAAAACCTTCAAAGGCGTCCAATTACACTAAGGGGGAAAGTACAGCGTCCTTGACTCAGTCCTGCCTAAGTCTCTCTCTTCCCCCACGCGCTCATTCTCCCTCCTGCTCACTGCATTCAAACCACACCAGGCGTCTTTCGGGCTCTCCAATTGGACAAGTTCTTTCCCACCCCAAGGCTTTCACGCATGCTATTCCCTTCGATTCCCCTTTANTTTTAAAAATTGTGTATTAGGTCACAACACTCATTCTTAAAACCTTCAAAGGCGTCCAATTACACTGAGGGGGAAAGTACAGCGTCCTTGACACAGTCCTGCCTAAGTCTCTCTCTTCCCCCACGCGCTCATTCTCCCTCCTGCTCACTGCATTCAAACCACACCAGGAGTCTTTCGGGCTCTCCAATTGGACAAGTTCTTTCCCACCCCAAGGCTTTCACGCATGCTATTCCCTTCGATTCCCCTTTAGTCCTTCTCACGTCTGCCTAAACCTCACTTCTTCAGAGAATCCCTCCCAAAACGCCAATACAGTTCATGCTCCCCACTATAATCCTTTTTACTTTTCCATCATAAAACTCTGCACACTATATAATTATATATTTGCGTATTTCTTGTTTGCTGTCTCTCTCTCCCTCTGGATCACACTCTCCATACGGGCATAAACAATATGGTTGTTGTTTTTTTTCCCCCCTCACTGTATTTCTGGTATAGTAGCAGGAATTTAGAGAGTTCAGAATTGTTTAAAGCAGTTTAGAATCAGAATAATTTAGGGATCAGGAGCGGGGAAGCCAGGCTGCTTGGATTCAAATCCTGGTTCTGCCACTTACTTTCGAGCTCCATGACCTTGAGCAAACTGCCTAAGCTCTCTGTGCCACCATGTCCATATCTGTAAAATGGGGAAAACCAAAGCCCCTGCACCAGCAGGCTGTCCTAAGAATGGAGCGAGCCAGTGCCGCAGCGCGCCGAGTCCAACGCCTGCTGCGAAGCGCTTCAGTGAGCGCGGGCTCTGACCAGCCGCCACAGAGGCATCCGGGAGACACTCCCTGCGTGATTGCCTGGGGAAAGCCTTTACTATCATCCTAACAGGCTTCTGTGAATGATACAGCAGGAATATTATAGAGATTTGGAGACAAAGAGAGAAACAGTTAACGCAAAGACTGAAGAAACTCCAAGTTTATAATGGCATAAAGGGATACGAGTAATTAAAGAAAAACTAACTTGACGGGACGCTCAGTCTTCACAGCTAAGCAAAAAAACAGTTCACTTTTCCAGAAATTTACCCAAGGAGACTTGGTAGCTTTGATTTTTCCCTAAAGTATCATCCTCTTTCACAACTTTAATCATTTTCTTCAAGATCCTTCAAGCACCAACCACAGTCCAAAACACATGGTAAAATTCATCTAACTTTACTGGATACTAGTATTAGTAGAAATATTAGATACTGGTATTTTCTACCTGTTTTGCAAAGAAGTGTTACTCTGTTTCGAAAATAGCTCTGGACTGTTTTGCTACATATATTACAAAATCCTCCAAGTTTTGCCATCTATCTTGGACCTGGAATCCTTTCAGACACTGTTGCTTTGGTGGTTTCCTCCTTTCCAGCAAAGGCTCATCCTCTTACTTTAAGTTACTGAGAAGGACACTGAGGGGAAGGAGGGACAATTTATGTGCTTTGTCCCTTATTCCTACTTCTTATTCAAGCTTCCTCAAAAGACCCTAAACTTCAATCTTTGCATCACTATTATCTGTTCTGCTTTTGAGAAACATATAATTTTTAGCTTGCTGTAATGATATTGAAAACAATTTGACAGCTGGAGTATACAGTGAAATGTGCTATTCTAAATGCTTCACATACGTCAACGCAATTAATTCTCACAACCACCATATGATGCTCTACAGATGAGGAGAGGCACAGAGAGGTTAAGTAACTTGCCCAAGTCACAGAGCTAGGAAGTACTGACACTGTGATTTGGACCTGGACTGCCGGCCTTCAGTCAGGACCATGATGCTATTATTCCAAGAGTCTGGCGAGACACATTCTTCCACCTTGTTTCCATGGGTCAGCTAGACTGAAAACCCCGATTCTCTCCCCAAATCAAGGACACATGTGAATCTTCTCCAACTTGGCAAAATTTCAGATGTTTCATTATATCATTGGCATATATACCTACAGCAACGTAATTCTGGTTCATGGGAGAATATACGTTCTATCCTGGGAAGTAGAAATAAACAAACAATGAAATCATGAAATGTGAAATTTGCCTGAGTTAATTCTGCAGACATAAATACGATTCCAGTGAGTAGCCGAAAAAAATGTTTGCAAAATGCTTTTAATTTTTTGAAGGAAAAGTACCAAACAAGACTGTAGGTGTTATTATTAATATATACACACTCCACAGCAGCCTACATTTTCCCTCTCCTAATTTCACAACTCTCCTAAGTCTCTCCCTCTGCGAGCGTGCCAACTCGCCTCAGTTGTGGCCAACTCGTGTGTGACCCCATGGATTGTAGCCCACCAGGCTCCTGGGTCCATGGGATTCTCCGTTTAAGAATACTGGAGTGGGCTGCCATACCCTCCTCCAGAGGATCTTCCTGACCCAGGCAGGGATAGAACCCGAGCCTCCTGCTGCTCCTGTATTATAGGCGGATTCTTTACTGCTGAGTTATAAGGGAAACCCCAAGTCTCTCCCTTTACATAAAGCTGAATACTTCAGTTTATTCCCTGCTATGAACACGTGAAGGCCCGTATGCAGTTTTCAAATCCACTGAACTCAACTTTCAAAGAATAGCTTTTTTGGGGAAAAAACTAATAAATGGAAACTATAAGAAGCAAATATTAAATTCAGTAGTCAAGCATGCTGGATATTCATTAAGTCACGGTTACCCTTTACTAAGCCAAATCCAGGGTTATCATACATTAAGTAGCAGACAAACATTACATGTAGCAATCTACGAAGACTTCCATTGTGATGGCAACAGGAGAAATTTAATTCACTGAGTCGTGGTATGTTGTGATTGCAACTTTTTAGGGGACTTAGTGTCAACTCCCACAAACGCCCAGTGCATTGCTCATGCCTTCATCTCTCCCCCTCAGCCCTTGTCTGTTTCCTTTACAGCACAGCCTAAACTTCAATCTTTATCAGATACCTGGTCAATTCTGCTCCCCACTCCAATTAATTCCATCAGGTCAGAAACACTCATGTCTTACTTTTGTACCCCAGCATCTAATGAGCCTTCCGTAATTATTTGTTAGATGAGTAAGTCTGAAAAGGTAAGGCTTGAAACATACAGTTGCAATCAAGAAAGAGTTCCAAAAGGTCTGACTGGAGTATTTCCTATCTCAGGACAAAAACACAGCACCACAACAATGCTCAGTGAAGAAAGGAGAAAGTTCAGGTGAAGAAGTGAAGGTCATCAACCCTAAGAGCAGAGGAAGAGACAGGGGACAGCCAGAAAAGGGCACGCTCACCCACAGAGAAGCCAGGGCCAACGGGAGCAGCGGGCGCCTCAGGCAGCACCCGCAACCTCTCCCTCGCACGCCCAAGGACATGCTCGGTGACACAAGCGCATTAGTGAGCTTCTGCNACAGCACCACAACAATGCTCAGTGAAGAAAGGAGAAAGTTCAGGTGAAGAAGTGAAGGTCATCAACCCTAAGAGCAGAGGAAGAGACAGGGGACAGCCAGAAAAGGGCACGCTCACCCACAGAGAAGCCAGGGCCAACAGGAGCAGCGGGCGCCTCAGGCAGCACCCGCAACCTCTCCCTCACACGCCCAAGGACATGCTCGGTGACACAAACGCATTAGTGAGCTTCTGCAGGGCATTAAATGTTTGCCGCTTCTGTCTTCCCTGAGTGTCAAGCACAACGCAGCCTTCAAAGAAGCAAGCGGACAGAGCGCCCAGACAACACCAAGTCACTGCTGCTGCCAGACAGCACGGCCGCTAACGTTGGAAGAGCACCTTATCTTTTCAGAGCAGCTTCATGTTATCTTCTTTTTATCAACAGAAGTTATTACCATAGCAGCATTGTCTTTCCCATTCTTTCAATATAGACATATAAAAGCGCTCAAAGCCTTGCATTTGAGTGCTGCCTCGGCTATATACGTGCTGTGTGATCTGGGACAAATCATCCACTTCTCTGTGATCTGAGTATCCATGAGGAAAATACTATGTACCTTCAAGGACTGTTCTGAGAATTAAGCGAGATTAACACTTGCGAAGAAGACGACACAGTAGATGCTCAGTAAAGGAAAGTAACCTTCCCTATGGCCTCCTTGAACAGTCCGTACAAGACCTCTCAGCTAGTAACATGGTAAACTTAGGACTTAAACCCAGGGCGCCTGATTCCTTAATCTGTTTTCTTCCAGCCACATCGCTTTGGCAGACTGCCGCATACTACTGACACATAAATATATGGACAATAACTAATCACAAAATTTTTATCGATCCGTCACTAATTTTAGCTTTGAGAAAAAGGGACCCAGTGCTCGCTTCGGCAGCACATATACTAAAACTGGAACGATACAGAGAAGATTAGCATGGCCCCTGCGCAAGGATGACACGCAAATTCGTGAAGCGTTCCATATTAAAAAAAAAAAAAGAAAGAAAAAAGAAAAAGGGACCCAAAAAACCTGATGTAATTAACTTGGGGGGAGGAGAAGTTTGAAAATACAAAACATCAATTATATCCCCAAGCCGCAGCAGAGGTAGTACCACAGCACTTCCGTACGAACAAAAAAATATGACAAGAAACAGAAAGTTCTCTCTGGGTTTATGAGGAACAATTGGAGAAAGAAACAAGCATGACTATGATTAAAGGAACTTAAAAAACCTTAGGGGTTTTTTTTTTTTTTGGTAAACCAAACCACTGGGCAAAAGGATTTGCATCCCATTCCAAAATAACTCGATCAGGGCTGAGAAGTCTCTTTAAAAAAGAGAACGCAGTGTGCGAACAGCAAACTGTTTCTTCCAAGTCTTTTAAGAGTTAGATAAATGGGAAGAGTGAGATAAACCACCAATGTAAATTGTCAACATTCATGAAGGTCCTTGAAGACCATAAATGTTTGTTTTGGATTCAGTATTAATAAGCAGCATATAGGAGCGTGATCAAAAGGATAAAAGTTTCATAAGTAACCTAACACAAGTTGAAAATATTTTGAAAATTATACAGTATAAAACTAAGCTATTATTCTGTTAATAAAACTAACCAAATGCTTTCAAATGATATATATATATATAAAACTAATCTTTTTCAAGTGGTATACGTAACTCCTTCCAGGATAAGTTCTAAGACATTCAAAGAAGTTCACATCTTTAACAATCCCCAAGAACTTTCTTACTAAAAGAGAAGACAGAATAATTCAGCCACATTAGGAATTTGTAAATTGTGAAAAGAAAGGCCAGAGCTTGACCTGACATTAGCAGAACACAAGATTTAACCCAGAGAGGTAAAAGCTGAGTAAATGTCTACCACGAAGCAGGGGGGAAGCTGAGAAGCTCTACCCCTTTCCACCACAACCAAATTCCTGTCCTCTTCAACTCAACTTAAACCTCTGCTAATTATTTTCCACAGACGCATAACAAAATACTCCTAACATTTCTTCCTGACACAGCGAATTTCATTTCTTATTTAGCACTCATTAGGAGCCACTAACTCTAAATTCTATGCAGAACCTATCAATCTCCAGGGGAACATGTCCCTCCCTCCTCTAAATTCTTTGTTGTTGTCATTGTTCTGTAAGTTGTGTCTCTTTTGCAACCCCACAGACTGTAGCCTGCCAGGCTCCGCAGTCCATGGGATTTCCCAAGCAAGAGTACGGGAGTGGTTTGCCATTTACTTCTCCAGATGTTCTTCCCGGATCAAGGATTTAACTGGGGAAGCCCTCTAAATTCTTTTCTCTGATATTAAATTCTCTTCTGTCATAGAAACTTTTTCAGAGAATACACATTAGCCTAACTTCCCAATATAGATTCTCCATAAAGACAGTCTAGTGACTCTTCATTAATCTCTTCCTGGGAGCACTCAGGATCTGCCAATTAGGAAATCACTCAAGATCAAGGGCCCTACATTTAAATCCTGCTGACCTCACTAAAATGATGATGATAATGATAATACAAAGAAAAACAATAATCCTTCTAAAACTCATGTGAGAAGTCTAAATTTGTTAAAGTACATAGACTTGTATAGTCTCCCTCCAAGGACTACAAATTCAGTCTCTTCTCCCTTAAGAAAACCCAACTCCTACTGATTCTAAATTTGTACTCTGGAAATACTTATTCAACCTAGAATGACCTCGAGGTTGATTATTTTTTTCAACAAAGAAATTACACAAATTAGAATCATGCCACTAAATCCAGTGAAAATAAAACAAGGAAGAACATTCAGTCTCCAAAGTTTCCGGGCTAGGAGAGAAAAGGAAAAGATAATGGAGTTCCCATACTTAAACTTTCGATTTAAATATGTCAATATTTGAATGATTTCTACACACAGCCTTTTAAACTCTAGTATATGCAGTAACGAAGTCACTAATGACATACACAACACTGGCACAAAAGCGACTCCTTGGGCTTTATTTGGATTCTTCCTAGAAAGCAGTCTCTCAGGACAAATATCTGACTTCAAAATCTTGACCATCCTCTTCAGGACATTAAGTACTTAACACCACAGCTGAAAGACTTCCAGTGAGAAAAAGGCTGAGAGGAAGGAGGAGACAGAAAGTTATCAACGCGAAAGCAAACCAGACAGCAAACAAAATTTTCCATCAAGAAACAAAAAGAAATTGTCATGACTCCTCCCGCTAAAATGATACAGCCTTCCAAAGCCAAACCAGCCGCAAGCCTGCGTGTTCCCTTTACTTCCGACGTCTCTAGGGACGGAATCTACCTATATTCCTCGGAAGGAGGGACTAGAGAGACGATCAAACGACAAATCACTATGTGGATATGGGGCGGGGTTGGGGGGGGACACACAGTGAACTGGTAAACAACGAAAAAATGCACTCACGGTGCATTTTAAGGATCTGTGCTGGATGCGGGTAAAGTCACGTCCCAGATCAACCTCAGTTTCCCTACCCCCAAAAAGGCGAGAACGTGACCCTTGGCTCAGAGGAACCGGAGGGCCCTGCGGCCTCAAGACTCCACCTAGTCAAGGGTCCCTTCGAAGGCCGGACTCGGAGAGTGTCCCCCAGTGCAACTGAGTCGTGACACCCGGAGCCTCTGGGGGGCGGGAGGCCAAAGCGCGCAAAGCTCTACCCGTTCCTGGAAAGTGGCTCCCCCCAAACACTGGGGGTACCGCCACCCTCCCCGGACCCCACGAACCCTCCCTCCCGGACCGCTCCAAGCGGCAACCCTAGCATCCCTCCCTCCTTCCGGCTTCGCCCTCCGCGGCCCGCCGCCTCTCCGACCGCGCCCCCGAACGCCGCCGCCGTGCAGCTCCTCCTTTG
>SJYW01056985.1:323394-367369 GCA_006410735.1 Raphicerus campestris | reverse complement strand
CCGGCGCCAAGGTCTTCCGAACCCGGCAGCGGAAGGATGCCGGGCCGGGGCCTCCCAGGCTCCTCCCGGGCCTACCTGCGAGGCGGGCGGGGGCTCGGTTTGCAGCCCAACGGGTGGACCGAGCCGCGCACTAGAAGGAGAGGCAAGAAGGAAGCGAGGGGTCCGCTCCGCCGACCCGCGGGAGAAAGCAGCCTGAGCGCGGGGGCCTTGCGGACGAAACAGCCTTCGAGCCGGCGCCGCCGCCGCCGCCGCCGCTGCCGCTCGGGAGACATCAAGCGAGAAGACGGCGCAGGAGATCACCGAATAGACGAACGCCCCAGACCTCAAAGGAGGAGCGCCCAAGCAATCGTTCAGGGAGCCGCAGTCGAGCGTCGAGCAGCAGCTTCGCTCCAACTCCCGGTCCGGCTCCTGTCCAAGGCATAAATAAACGAACCCAGATCATAAGCCGTGGAGTCAGAGTAGACTGGGCTTCTGCCATTTTCTGTGTCGCGTGCGGGCTGCCTAACTCGTTTAGAGAACCGGAATTTCTCTTGAGAATGTTGAAGAGCAAGTCATAGTATAATAACACTTTGTTACTTAACTGTAATTTAGCGACTACCTTATGGACTCTCAACAGTATTTATCCCACCTGAGCCAACAGAGGCACAGAGAGAATCCAGGCTGAGGACCAAATAATCTCTATTCAAGCTCCAGTTAGCTCCCATAAGCATAGCAGAGAAAAGCTGGGAACGTTCAGGGTTGTGCAGTCTGATCTTACGGCAGGAAATATAATATACATACTGCTTTTATTTTATTCCAAAGGCCTAAAACCACAGGCAGGCTTCTTAATAATACGTAATAACCAATAGTCTCTTTGGGTTCTGAACTCAACAAAGTGTTATCGTCACAACTATGGGTTTTTTTTGAACTCTTAGTAGACAGACTAACATGGTCAGCACAAATATGGTAATATGTTCATCCCAAGCATAATTTAATAAATCATATAGATCACCACAGTATGGATTACCAACTGTGAGCAATAATAGTTTATCTTACCCACAAGCTGGAATCAAGATTGCCGGGAGAAATATCAATAACCTCAGATATGCAGATGACATCACCCTTATGGCAGAAAGNATATCCAACCAGTCCATTCTGAAGGAGACCAGCCCTGGGATTTCTTTGGAAGGAATGATGCTAAAGCTGAAACTCCAGTACTTTGGCTACCTCTCGCGAAGAGTTGACTCATTGGAAAAGACTCTGATGCTCGGAGGGATTGGGGGCAGGAGGAGAAGGGGACGACAGAGGATGAGATGACTGGATGGCATCACCGACTCGATAGACATGAGTTCGAGTGAACTCCGGGAGTCGGTGATGGACAGGGAGGCCTGGCGTGTTGCAATTCATGGGGTCGCAAAAGAGTCGGACAGGACTGAGCGACTGAATTGAAAACAAAAGAATGTGATCATCTTCCAAAACAAAAAGTTTTAATTTATTCATATTCCCATGAAGTCCTTGGATATATCCTATAATAATTTTTTCTATTTATTCTTTTGATCTCACCATGTGGCTTGAGGGATTTTAGTTCCTCAATCTAGGATTGAACTCAAGCCATGGTGGTGAAAGTGCGGAGTCCTAACCACTAGAGGGCCAGGGAATTCCTCTACATAATTTTTGTTTAATTTAAGCAGAGATACAATAGCATTATTGTTTCGCATTGTATCATTTCCCTATTAAAGCCTTTAATAGTTGTTACTTTAAACGATTGCACAATATTCTGTTGAGAAGATTTACTGACCATGCTCCCCATCTTGAATATGTATGTTACTTCCAAACATTTTCCCTGTAATTGCATCTCCAGCAAAGAGGCAGCTATAATTTTATTATTTATGATTAGGACCTACCACACATAAACAAAAAGAGCAAGGAAATAAGGCAGAGGCTCATTTCTCTGTCATGTAAAAGAAATCCAGAGATGCACAGCCTACAGTAAGGTGCGGCCGCTCAGCATCAGGGTCCAGGCTTCTTTCTTGTTGCTGTGACATCTCCAATAAGTGGTTTTCATCTTAGGTCCAAGACAGCTGCTCAAGCTCTAGTTATCATGTCTACATTCCAAGCAGCAGGAAGCTCAAAGAGGAAAGGCATGTCTCCTAGCCATAAGGACACATCTTGAAAATAGCACAGAACATTTCCACTTACATTCCACTGGCCAAAATAGAGTCACATAGCCACACCTAACTAGGAATTTGTCTTTACCCTGGGAAGCCATGTACCCATGAAAAGTCAGGGGCAAGAGTACCCTGGAGAGGAAAATGACAACCCACTCCAGTATTCTTGCCTGGAAAAGCCTATGGACAGAGGACCCTGGTGGGTTACAGTCCATAGAGTCGCAAAAGAGTTGGACTCGACTTAGCAACTAAACAGCAATAAGCAGTCTCTGCCAAGCTCCTGGAGCAAGTTGAGTAGCAGGCAAACTAATCTTGTTTTGGTGTTATCTCAGGGCTAGGCTTCTACTCCTAGAATACATGCCTTAGAGAAGCTTCTTTCTTCGAGAGGCTTGTGTGGCTTAAGTATCTAAAGCTACAACCCACACTCAAACTTGACCTATGCAATGACTTTATTTTGAAACCTTGATTTCAATGAGGAAAACTAAACAAATTTCAAGGTGATAGGAAACTTTTGGTTTTTTGAATCTTGAGACTTTTATTTTGGGAAAAACACTTGAAGGCTATGCAAATATAAATCTAAAATCCACATCTGAAAATGCAGATGTTTCAGAAGCTGAGGTTAGACTGCTCTGTGAAACCAGGGAAAATGGTTTGTATTCTGCAGGCAGAGCTGCATCTTTACAGAAAAATTTCGTTAGAGAAACTGCTTCAAGTATGACAATAAACCATTACTTATTCTTATCAAGTCTATTGGGGCAGAAGAGAAGATAACAAAAGAGCCGGGGCTGAAACCCTCGAACCTACAGAAATCTCACGCTGGAGGGAGACCTGAAAAAGGCAGCCAGATCATCCTGGGTTACATAACACAGACACCTTCAACTTGGTGTTAAAAAACTCAATGACTCATTTTTATGTTGATTGTTCATTATTGTATCCTGGTAGGAGTCTTCTGGAGGAGTCACCCCCTTGACAGTAAGAGGAGGCTTCCCCTGAAGTAGGGTGACCAACTGTCCCAGTTTGCTAAGGACTAAAGAGTTTCCCAGGACACAACCGTTTCAGTGCTGAAATCCAGAAAACAGAGGGCAAACCAGGAGATTTGGCCACTCTAAGAATAAACAAAGCCGCTGTCAACTGTGTGGAAAAATTTGGAAAGACTAAACCAGGAATGAGGACTGGGACTTAACTGACCTGGGGGGATTGCTTGTGATAAAGGGTGAAGGGAAGGGACAGGAGAGAAGGGGAGAAGACTGTTCCTTATGCCGCTCTGGGCTCTGAGAAATTTAACACACTGGGTGGGAGGAATCAAGTCAGAAGCTAGGGTGAGATAACTCTAGCAGTTCCACGAGTCATCTTATTAGGAAGCCCAGGAAAAGGGGGCTTCCCAGGTGGCTCAGTGGTAAAGAATCCACCTGCCAAATAGGAGACACAGGTTAGATTCCTGGGTCAAAATGATGAGCCAGTCGGAGGCTCTGCTGTGGCAATCCTATTTTGTTCTTTTGTCCTCTGGTCTCGGCACCTTGGGATAATGTACACACTGCAAGCTGGACAGTAACGATGGAGGAGCTGCCAGGGAACAGGAGAGTTCCCTGAACAGCAACTAACCATTCACAAAACAGTAGCAGGTTTTTCCTTCTCTGGGATTATTTATACAGGGTCAATTTCTAGTAGTGGCATTAGTCAATGGATTGAAACATATGCACATTTTAAGACTCTAGAATGGCACCAAGCTCAGTCCTTCTGTAAAGACAGCGGTATACATAAAGGCTAGATAGTCTCAACAGTATGAAACTGAATGTTTTGCTGGGCAAACATGGAGATTCCTTTCCAAAGGACTTTGAAATTTACCATCCTATGATTTCAAGGTCTAGTTTACTTTTCAGGGGATCTCATATCTCCTATATGTTTATCACGAAGTGGGATCTTAGATGGTAGCCACATTATTTAAAAAAAAAAAAAAAAGTCTGTGAATTTTATGTGTTAAGATACCTGGAGTGTCCCCAGCCTTCAACTCATATTTTCTCTTCCTTTCTGCACTGTCAGTCTTACTTAATGCTGAGTCCATGTTCTCTTATACTCACAATTTTGTAAAATCTGGGTGGGATCTAGGGTGCAAAAGAGCCCCAAGGATATGTGCATGCACAGTGGTTAAAACCCCTGCTTTCTTATTTTTCTTGACTTCCTCTTAACTTCCCCTCCATTTGCTAGGGAAATCAGCCGTTAAGCTTAGCTCTCGAGTTTTCAGTTTATTATTTCAGGTAGGGATATAATCATAGTATGTCTGTTCTCTATCTGGCCTCTACTTTACTTCTCCTCATCTCTTATACTGTTTCATATCTGATCCCATGAAGATTGTGACTTGTTTCTTTGTTCCTAAATTAGATGAACTTGCTACAGATCCTTTATAGTCCAGGAAAGGAGCTCCATCTCTGCTCAGTTCATTTTAAACTAAGAAGATGTTTATGTTCCCTCATTTGTATCATTTGGAACTGGTAAACCAATGGTGACCCAGAATTGTAGTTTTTCCTTAGTATAACCTGAGACTTCTGCTGTTTGGGAACAGCTAAGGGCAAATCTGCAAGACTCTCAGGCTGACCAGAGGGAATCATCTATGGGAAGATGAAGTTTACATAAGGGCAAAATCCTTGACTCTTTCCCAAAGCTATACCACAAAGATACTATATATCCACAATAAGGCCCTCAAGAGAAGACTTCTCAGGCACTTATTAAGGCTCCTATGAGCAAACCCTTGATAATGTGGAAATACAGATCCTGATCCCTCCCCGAGATCATTTTGGGTAAAGTATAAACTATGGACTGAAAAAAGCCCTGGCCTATAGAAATCCAGACCCAAAGTCGATTAAAGGAATAGACTTGAACAGTTACTCGGTGGAATCATTAGGGAATGAAATGCTCCTGGCATTTCACTGCCAGCCAATGTTTAGTCTGTTTGCTAAGTCACTTCAGTCGTGTCCGACTCTGTGTGACCCCATAGATGGCAGCCCATGAAGCTCCCCTGTCCCTGGGATTCTCCAGGCAAGAACACTGGAGTGGGTTGCCATTTCATTCTCCAGTGCATGAAAGTGAAAAGTGAAAGTGAAGTCACTCGGTCATGTCCGACTCTTCGAGACCCCATGGACTGCAGCCCACCAGGCTCCTCCGCCCATGGGATTTTCCAGGCGAGCACTGGAACGGCTGCCACTGCCTTCTCCGTTGGTCTGTTTAGCACAAAGAAAGCACCTTTGGTGTGCAAATAACAGACTTGAAAGTGCTAATGAAATCACCCCTAGACTGTTCTTCCCACTGAGGCTTCCTGTCACCAGCTGATGAGTTAAGTTGTAAAAACACCAATTTCCCTTTAATGTAGGTTTTGAAGGCTAAAAGCCCAGGCACTTTTCAAGATTACACTCCACCTTGCCATTTAACATGCACAGGTGGCAGTAAGCCTTTCCTCTTGCAATATTCATAATGGAACCAAAACTTTATAGGGAAAAATACCCATCTCAGGAAACTTGGAAAGACAGAGTTAAAATATTGCTTTATGAGGGAGACAAAGCAAGCCCGGGTCACAAGCTAAAACTTCACAAAGGGAAAAAAAACATAACCAGGCACCTCTATTTCATAATGGATAGAACTAAAGTTTCAGTCTCCTCTTCCTTGTCCACTCCCAGCTCAACAATATCACTATACTTGTCAAGCTCCACCTCCTGCCAAATGGACCCACTCTTTATAGAGTAGGATGGTGATGGGAAATAGCATTTGGAGTAGAAATAAACAGCAGATAATAATCCATAATTGTTTTTAATCTTGAGGCTGAGTCACCCTCGATTTATTTCCAAATTTCTTCTGTCATCAGCTGTTCATTTCTTTACTTTGAAAATCACCAGATTAACACTGCCAGAGGCAGGTAGGAAAAGATCCAAGAGGACAATTCAGAGCGATCACATGGTAAGTGGCTGAGAAACCAGGAACAAAACAAACCTCAGGAAAGTCTCTTTTTTGTCCCAGCAAAGGCACCAATGTGTGAACCTAATTCACACTTTCTTTATTCCAATTGGGTTATTTATATATAAGTATAATTTTAGAATAAGACGTGGTGGGGGATTATTTCCTGAGAAATTCTGTCCATCACTTTGCACTCAAGATAATTCAAGTAGATCTAACTTCAAAATTAATTTCAAATCAAGAAATTATATCCCCTTTACCTCTCTTTTTAAAATACTTTATTCCCTAAACTTTCCTTCTGAATAAGGAATTTCAAAGCAGAATGGCCTAAGGGACATTCTAACATCCTGACCATAAGAAATTCGATCCATTTAGATGGAGACTGTCTAAACCTGGGGGAATCTCCTTTGTCTGTCAAGCTGTCAGTCTTTAGAGCCTCTGTAAAAGTGTAAGCTTTCTGTTTTATCTATATTTGACTTGTCTTTTTTAAGCTGACTGAATTCCTAAACCCACTTAGCCTTTAGCACCTACTCAGGGCTGGAAGTAGGAGATTGGAGTCCAGATGTTCTCCCTGGGACCTAGGTCCAAGTCAGCTCAATTACTGCAGACAGATTAAGATGGAGGTTTCAGACTGTCCCTCACATCCTCTTAAAAATGCACACTGCAAACTCAGATTAGAAGCCATTTACTTACGTCAGACCATTCCCCAGCTGAAAATCACTCTTCACACTTGCTTCATATTATGTCTACCTAGGTAGGAAATTAGAAAAGCTAAAATACTATCCAAATAATTCAGGGCAAATATCGCTTTCTTTTGAAATCTCTAGATAACTGCAACAAACAAAGCGTTCTGTCTGGCTAAATGCTGTTTTCCTCATTGATGCTGTAAGCATGATATAAATGTCTAAAACCAAGGAACTTTCAAATGAGTGAATGGTGCTAACCTGGTGTTCAGTGCACAGCAGGGAACTGTTGGTCTTAGAGGTTTCTGTTTAGTTAATAAATTTGCAAATGAATCAAGATATTCTGGTGTTGACCCAACCCTTCTAAAACACGTAGATTATATGTCAGTTTGTGACAGGTGTCCACACACTCAGTCATGCTAGACGATGAGACCGTGAAGGAGGTACTGAGAGGGGAAGTTTGTCACGGCTCCTGGAAAGCCTCCCTCCTCCCCACCTTCCACATTAGCTGAAGTGAGTGAGCATCAGCTCTTGACGGATGCGATCAGCCTCCAGGTCCAAGGACTCCATGGGCTCATACTCCTCCTCAGGGGGCTGTTCCACCGGGCCAGTCACTGGAGAGGACCACACATCCAGCCCGTGCTCCAGGGAGATGTTGTGGAGGACGCAGCAGGCCAGGATGATGTGGCTGGACTTCTCCGGGGAGTACTGCAGTGCCCCCTTGGATCCATCCAGGCAGCGGAATCGGGAGCAGAGCGTTCGGAAGGTCTTCTCAATCACACTGTGAGTTGCGGAATGGGCCATGTTATAGCGATATTCAGCTGGAGTTTCAGGAATGTGAAGTGGGGTCATGAGCCAGGTGCGGAGAAAGAAGGAACTGTCACCTGTGGGGAAGGCCCAAAGAAATCACAGACGTTTATAACTAGAATACAAACAAAAAAAGAAAAGCCAGGTGCATATACAGAGAATGAACAAGAATACGTAACTGTTTCTGGAGCCGAAGCAGAGCAGGGGAACAGAGAGGGAGATGCTGTGGCAGAGAGAAGGCATGCCCACGTCATGAGCAGGAAGCCGGGCGTCTTGGCTGGGAACACCCTAAGCTAAAACCTGCAGGGATAAAAAGCTGACATGGCTAAAGAAAGCTAAGTCTGATGGAACGTGGGACGGAGGTGAAAGCACCAGAGAAAACGAAATTCTTGAATATTCGCTTTTTGCCGTGATATGTGGCTTATGAGATCCTAGTTCCCCGACCAGGGATTGAACCTGGGCCCCCAACAGCAGAAGCACAGAGTCCTAACCACTGGACTGCCAGGCAATTCCAGGATTTTCTAAATTCAGAGATATCGTTCTTTAATAAAAAGTTAGTAGACGCTATCACATAGCCAGCCAGTCTTTAAAATCTCCAGGGACCTCCTCGGTGGTCCAGTGACTAAGACTCTGCACTCCCAGTGCAGGGGCCCAGGTTCAATCCTTGGTCAGGGAACTAGATCCCACATGCCACAAAACTAAGAGTTTATATGCCACAGCTAAAGATCCCCCGAGCTGCAACCAAGACCCCGAGTAGCCAGGTAAGTAAACATTAAAAAAAAATAAAATCTCTACAGAGCAGGAGTGCAAGAGAGAAACAGGAAGTTCTGCCAGAAGACTGCAAAACATTTGTGAGGAAAAAAATCTCTGACTTTACCATCCAAATGTCAGGTGTGAAGGCACTAGCAGGGGATTTCAGAGGATTTTATAGACAATAATCATTCATTCTTCCAGTGCTCAGAAGAATAAAAGTGCCAGCAGAGATGTTCTGCCAACCTAGAAATCACACTCATTAGAACCACACCTTTGTAACAGAGGAACTGGTAGAATTTCACATTAACAAGGAAAGCAGAAATATAATGATGCCAATAGTAACAGTCAGGGATAGGGAGGTAAAATCAGAAGTCAATTAAAATAACATACACAGGGCATTTCCTTTAAATGACTTTGGTATCAGTGATGCTGGGAAGCACTAAAAACTGGTGCGCAGCGTCCCATTACAATAGCAGCGTCCCATTACAACAGCACAATGTTTCCACAGTGTTTACTTGTCTTGAGTCACTAAATTTGGAAGGTGAAATGTCTCAGATAGAAGAACAAACCCTTGGAAATTTGAGACAAATAGACCTAAGGAATACCAGCTTGCATACTTGCTGTGTTCCTCACCCACCAATTTCAGTAAATAGTTAGGGACTGTTCAGAGTGCTAGGCACTGTTCCAAATATATAGAACTCCTTTCTTTTAGGAGCTTACATTTCCAAGAACTGGGTTAACTTTAAATGCAGCTTTTCAACTAAAAACATTACTGTACTGACATATAACACTGTATTAGTTTTAGGTAGACTGGATTAACTTTAATTTTTTAAAATTTATTTGTGCCTGCCCTGGGTCCTCATTGCCATGCGCCAGCCTTCTCTGGACGTGGTGAGCAGAGGCTACTCTCTAGTTCTGGCGTAGGAACTTCTCACTGCAGTGGCTTCTCTCGTTGCGAAGCCCTGGCTCCAGGCACACGGGCTTCAGGAGCTGTGGTTTCCTGGCTCTACAGCACAGGCTCAATAGTTGTGTCACTCGGGTTTAGCTGCTCTGTGGCATGTGGAATTTCCCCAGATTAGGGATCAAGCCCATGTTTCCTGCATTGGCAGCTGGATTCTTTACCACTGAGCCACCAGGGAAGCCCCCGGATTAACTTTAAGTATCTGAGATATCAAATATTTTCAAATTGTATATTGTATATTTGGCTGACTTTTTTCTTCCTAAGTACAACCTTCTTTAATTGAACTTGTCCCTACCAAATACTGTATATAAGAAACTGATGTTGTAAGCCATAATGAAAATAATATCCATGATGACACTGAATACCTACTATGTAGTAGGCATCGTATTATCTCTTTTCCAATCTCAGCTCTGCCAGGCAGATATTATTGAACTCATTTTATATATGAGAAAATAAAAATATATGTCGGCCATCCTATGACCTGTCAGGCACAGGAAGAGGAAAGAGCTGGTCAACTAAATGCTAATAATGCCAGAGGCAGAGTCACTAATGGTATAATGCTGCAAGAGACAATTAAAAAACATTTAAGAAGGATGTCGAAGGACTTCCCTGGCAGTCAATGGTTAGGACTCTGTGTTTCCAAGGCTGGGGGAATTTAGGTTTGATCCCTGGTCAGGGCACTACGATCCCGCATGCCTCATGGACAAAAATAAATAAATAAATAAAAAGATGAATGTGAAAACACAGACATGCTAAATATTTGTTAAATGTCACTCTAAGAAACAGTATGAGCTTTAATTGGGTAAGCATACAAGACCAGCTAGTTAGTGGTGACCTTTTATAAAACACCCCATAACCATTAACTGGTTATAATCCAGAAAGACAGACACTCAGGAGGGGATTAGGATCAGAATTGCTAAACAGATTATAATTGCTTATATGATCAGTCATCCAAGAGACATTCTGGCAGAGCTTACCCGAAGCTGCTTAACAGGACTAGGTCAAGAGCTGAAGGAATAACTCGGGCTGAACTGTGTGTAGGAGCAGGTACATTTAGGGAGGAAAAATTAGCTGATGCCCTCTGAAGGGGCAGACAAGAATGAGGATGTGAAGGGATGACACCCAAGGTGAAAATATGCTCAACAAACAAACAAACAAAACCCAAGGGAGAATCACAGCTAGTTCTAGGTTTAGCGAATCTAGAACCGCTCTACAAATCTAATGGTGTACTTAAGATACAGTCATCTTATCTCTCTCTCTTTTTTCAACATCTCGTCATTCCTCAGAATCCTGACAGTTTTCCCTACATGTGAGACCAGTGTTTTCCAACCATCTATTCATTACAAATAATTTGGGCGACCTGTTAAGAATGATGATCGGATTCTTTTCTTGAAGAATCTCATTTCTGAAGTCTGAAGTGGGTCCTTTTATTTTAAACAAATTTCCCAGATAGGGGACTTCCCTGGTGGTCCAGTGGTTAAGAATTCACCTTGCAATGGAGGGGATAAGGGTTCAGTCCTTGGTCGGGGAACTAAGATCCCACATGCTGAGGGGCCGCCTGTACACTGTTCCAGTGCAGCCGGTACTCTGGAGCCGATGCTCCACCGCTAGAGAAGAAACCGTGTGCCCCGTGCCTCAACTAAGACTTGACACAGCTAAAAATAAATACACACATTTTAAAAATTCCCCAGATAACTCTTTTTGATCTGGAAAAATTGTGAAACACTACCCTAGTTCACATGCTTTCAAACTAGCTTGCCTGTTACAGCTCACGGAGGCTTTTCAAAGGGTCTGTGCTAGAACTGAGGCTACGGAAGGAGTTAATTTCCACAGCACCAGCTTCTGTGGGTGCTTCCCTGGCACCGTTAGTGTCTAGCATGTGGCTGGGCACCCAAACTGGCCTTAATAGACATTTGTTAAGCGTGGTTGCAATGTTTCCATCTCTCCCACTTGCACTTTCTGTCAAGAGGGCAATCAGAAAAATACATAAAAATTTCTCCAAATTTTTACTTATTTTCAACTATGTCCTGTAAACAACTGAAAAACTACTTTAAAGCCATAATTCCAACTGAACCTAGGGTCCCCAATTGTGAAGGAAAAGAAAATCAGTAATTGGGACATGACCTTGAAGTCCTAGCGAAAAGACCATTTGCCAAATAGAGTAACTCCTCATATGATTCATTCTAAAAAAATAAACACAAATGTTTATTTGTGTTTACGTGTTCTGTGCCTTAATTTCCTTTTCTGTGAAAATGCTGACATTAGCATATAACTCCTTAGAAGTTTTTATAAGGATTGAGATAATCCAAGGCAAAGTACTTACAAGATCGCCTAACTTGGAAGTGCTCAGTCATTTCTAGCTGGCTTTAGAGTTAGGGTACCCAGGTGATGCCACAAGAAATCAGCTTGGAACCCAAGTACTTCCCCAGCTGTGGAAGAAGAAGCTGGAAGAGACATCTGCAGTCTTTCCTTCTCTTCTTGGTAAGAGTTGTATGAAAATAGAATTTTAAAATTCAGAGTAGGCAAAAGGCGGGATTAAGACAAACGTCCAGTAGGGTAATGAGAAGGGGATGCACTGGCAACAGTATGTGGAAGCAGCAACTGAAGAAACTCAGCTGAGTCCCCAGCTGCCACCTGTGGGGCCCTGGCCGCTCCAAACCAGCCAGTGTGGCAGCAGTCTCTCTTCACCAGCAGTCTCTCTTCACCCTGGGAAGGGTTCTTTTTCTTTTTTTGACCACCTTGTCAGGTGTGTGGGATCTTATTTCTCCGACCAGGGATCAAACCTGAATCCCACGCATTGGAAGCACAGAATCTTCACCATTGGACTTCTGGGAAAGTCCCAAGGGAAGGTTTTTCTTTAACTGTCAGTAAGCACATTAAAGAAAAAAATAATTCCTGAGCATCTATTACATGTGAAACACTGTGTAATGAGCATGTGCAGTGCAGACTGACCTTAATAAACCAGGTTAAGATTCATGGTTTTGAAAGAGAGGTCTTCTGATGCTTAATGTGCTCCTCCACCTCTCACATATGTTGTATACAAGATAACCCCTGTCTTGTTGCTCACATAAAGAGCAGTGCTTTAAAAATAAAATAAAAAGAAAGCTGCCAGGCTTGAGGGTTTCATCACTGCTAACTAACTGTATATCTCTCAGCTCTACAGTCACATTGGTTTGCACTGCTTCGTACTGAATGGGTTCTTGTTCTACTCAGATCATTAAGCCTGGCTTTCCGAGGGCACTTAGGCAGGCAGGTCTGTGAAGTGAGTTTCCATAATAACTGTATAAATGCACTGTCTACTGTCATTTTCATATAGACATCATGGTGACAGTCACCGATGGCAAAAAGAATACATCTGCACAATACTTCAGAGTGAACTTCCATATATATTCCCTAATCCTAACAATAGATATTACTGCCCTTAGCATTACTTTCACTATTTTACAGATGATAAAAATGAAGGCTCTGGGACTTCCCTGGTGGTCCAGGGGTTAAGACTCCATGCTNTTCAGTAAATAGTTAGGGACTGTTCAGAGTGCTAGGCACTGTTCCAAATATATAGAACTCCTTTCTTTTAGGAGCTTACATTTCCAAGAACTGGGTTAACTTTAAATGCAGCTTTTCAACTAAAAACATTACTGTACTGACATATAACACTGTATTAGTTTTAGGTAGACTGCATTAACTTTAATTTTTTAAAATTTATTTGTGCCTGCCCTGGGTCCTCATTGCCGTGCGCCAGCCTTCTCTGGACGTGGTGAGCAGAGGCTACTCTCTAGTTGTGGCGTAGGAGCTTCTCACTGCAGTGGCTTCTCTCGTTGCGAAGCCCTGGCTCCAGGCACACGGGCTTCAGGAGCTGTGGTTTCCTGGCTCTAGAGCACAGGCTCAATAGTTGTGTCACTCGGGTTTAGCTGCTCTGTGGCATGTGGAATTTCCCCAGATTAGGGATCAAGCCCATGTTTCCTGCATTGGCAGCTGGATTCTTTACCACTGAGCCACCAGGGAAGCCCCCGGATTAACTTTAAGTATCTGAGATATCAAATATTTTCAAATTGTATATTGTATATTTGGCTGACTTTTTTCTTCCTAAGTACAACCTTCTTTAATTGAACTTGTCCCTACCAAATACTGTATATAAGAAACTGATGTTGTAAGTCATAATGAAAATAATATCCATGATGACACTGAATACCTACTATGTAGTAGGCATCGTATTATCTCTTTTCCAATCTCAGCTCTGCCAGGCAGATATTATTGAACTCATTTTATATATGAGAAAATAAAAATATATGTCGGCCATCCTATGACCTGTCAGGCACAGGAAGAGGAAAGAGCTGGTCAACTAAATGCTAATAATGCCAGAGGCAGAGTCACTAATGGTATAATGCTGCAAGAGACAATTAAAAAACATTTAAGAAGGATGTCGAGGGACTTCCCTGGCAGTCAATGGTTAGGACTCTGTGTTTCCAAGGCTGGGGGAATTTAGGTTTGATCCCTGGTCAGGGCACTACGATCCCGCATGCCTCATGGACAAAAATAAATAAATAAATAAAAAGATGAATGTGAAAACACAGACATGCTAAATATTTGTTAAATGTCACTCTAAGAAACAGTATGAGCTTTAATTGGGTAAGCATACAAGACCAGCTAGTTAGTGGTGACCTTTTATAAAACACCCCATAACCATTAACTGGTTATAATCCAGAAAGACAGACACTCAGGAGGGGATTAGGATCAGAATTGCTAAACAGATTATAATTGCTTATATGATCAGTCATCCAAGAGACATTCTGGCAGAGCTTACCCGAAGCTGCTTAACAGGACTAGGTCAAGAGCTGAAGGAATAACTCGGGCTGAACTGTGTGTAGGAGCAGGTACATTTAGGGAGGAAAAATTAGCTGATGCCCTCTGAAGGGGCAGACAAGAATGAGGATGTGAAGGGATGACACCCAAGGTGAAAATATGCTCAACAAACAAACAAACAAAACCCAAGGGAGAATCACAGCTAGTTCTAGGTTTAGCGAATCTAGAACCGCTCTACAAATCTAATGGTGTACTTAAGATACAGTCATCTTATCTCTCTCTCTTTTTTCAACATCTCGTCATTCCTCAGAATCCTGACAGTTTTCCCTACATGTGAGACCAGTGTTTTCCAACCATCTATTCATTACAAATAATTTGGGCGACCTGTTAAGAATGATGATCGGATTCTTTTCTTGAAGAATCTCATTTCTGAAGTCTGAAGTGGGTCCTTTTATTTTAAACAAATTTCCCAGATAGGGGACTTCCCTGGTGGTCCAGTGGTTAAGAATTCACCTTGCAATGGAGGGGATAAGGGTTCAGTCCTTGGTCGGGGAACTAAGATCCCACATGCTGAGGGGCCGCCTGTACACTGTTCCAGTGCAGCCGGTACTCTGGAGCCGATGCTCCACCGCTAGAGAAGAAACCGTGTGCCCCGTGCCTCAACTAAGACTTGACACAGCTAAAAATAAATACACACATTTTAAAAATTCCCCAGATAACTCTTTTTGATCTGGAAAAATTGTGAAACACTACCCTAGTTCACATGCTTTCAAACTAGCTTGCCTGTTACAGCTCACGGAGGCTTTTCAAAGGGTCTGTGCTAGAACTGAGGCTACGGAAGGAGTTAATTTCCACAGCATCAGCTTCTGTGGGTGCTTCCCTGGCACCGTTAGTGTCTAGCATGTGGCTGGGCACCCAAACTGGCCTTAATAGACATTTGTTAAGCGTGGTTGCAATGTTTCCATCTCTCCCACTTGCACTTTCTGTCAAGAGGGCAATCAGAAAAATACATAAAAATTTCTCCAAATTTTTACTTATTTTCAACTATGTCCTGTAAACAACTGAAAAACTACTTTAAAGCCATAATTCCAACTGAACCTAGGGTCCCCAATTGTGAAGGAAAAGAAAATCAGTAATTGGGACATGACCTTGAAGTCCTAGCGAAAAGACCATTTGCCAAATAGAGTAACTCCTCATATGATTCATTCTAAAAAAATAAACACAAATGTTTATTTGTGTTTACGTGTTCTGTGCCTTAATTTCCTTTTCTGTGAAAATGCTGACATTAGCATATAACTCCTTAGAAGTTTTTATAAGGATTGAGATAATCCAAGGCAAAGTACTTACAAGATCGCCTAACTTGGAAGTGCTCAGTCATTTCTAGCTGGCTTTAGAGTTAGGGTACCCAGGTGATGCCACAAGAAATCAGCTTGGAACCCAAGTACTTCCCCAGCTGTGGAAGAAGAAGCTGGAAGAGACATCTGCAGTCTTTCCTTCTCTTCTTGGTAAGAGTTGTATGAAAATAGAATTTTAAAATTCAGAGTAGGCAAAAGGCGGGATTAAGACAAACGTCCAGTAGGGTAATGAGAAGGGGATGCACTGGCAACAGTATGTGGAAGCAGCAACTGAAGAAACTCAGCTGAGTCCCCAGCTGCCACCTGTGGGGCCCTGGCCGCTCCAAACCAGCCAGTGTGGCAGCAGTCTCTCTTCACCAGCAGTCTCTCTTCACCCTGGGAAGGGTTCTTTTTCTTTTTTTGACCACCTTGTCAGGTGTGTGGGATCTTATTTCTCCGACCAGGGATCAAACCTGAATCCCACACATTGGAAGCACAGAATCTTCACCACTGGACTTCTGGGAAAGTCCCAAGGGAAGGTTTTTCTTTAACTGTCAGTAAGCACATTAAAGAAAAAAATAATTCCTGAGCATCTATTACATGTGAAACACTGTGTAATGAGCATGTGCAGTGCAGACTGACCTTAATAAACCAGGTTAAGACTCATGG
Organism: Raphicerus campestris; assembly: GCA_006410735.1. NCBI lineage: Eukaryota > Metazoa > Chordata > Mammalia > Artiodactyla > Bovidae > Raphicerus > Raphicerus campestris. The sequence goes on along the minus strand of SJYW01056985.1, from coordinate 351,270 downwards.
TTTTGAAAGAGAGGTCTTCTGATGCTTAATGTGCTCCTCCACCTCTCACATATGTTGTATACAAGATAACCCCTGTCTTGTTGCTCACATAAAGAGCAGTGCTTTAAAAATAAAATAAAAAGAAAGCTGCCAGGCTTGAGGGTTTCATCACTGCTAACTAACTGTATATCTCTCAGCTCTACAGTCACATTGGTTTGCACTGCTTCGTACTGAATGGATTCTTGTTCTATTCAGATCATTAAGCCTGGCTTTCCGAGGGCACTTAGGCAGGCAGGTCTGTGAAGTGAGTTTCCATAAGAACTGTATAAATGCACTGTCTACTGTCATTTTCATATAGACATCATGGTGACAGTCACCGATGGCAAAAAGAATACATCTGCACAATACTTCAGAGTGAACTTCCATATATATTCCCTAATCCTAACAATAGATATTACTGCCCTTAGCATTACTTTCACTATTTTACAGATGATAAAAATGAAGGCTCTGGGACTTCCCTGGTGGTCCAGGGGTTAAGACTCCATGCTCCCAATGCACGAGACCCAGGTTCGATCCCTGGTCAGGCAACTAGATCACACGCCTCAACAAAGACTCCATGTACTGCAACTAAGACTGGTGCAGCCAAAAAAATTCTAAAAAAGTTAAGGTTCAGTCGTACGAAGGTACTATATTTAACCAGATCTGCACTGATAAGTACTTTGGCTTTATTTAAGGGGAATTTTTGTTGTTGCTGTTGCTACTGTTGTGACTACAAAATACTGTTGTTATGCAAGTTCCTGAGTGTAATTTCATTTTGCATATTTCCGATTATTCACCTCCAAGATAAATTCTTAGAAGAACTGAGTCAAATCATATATTTTGAAATGTTAGTGTCTTTTGCGACTTCCTTGGTGGTCCAGTGGTTAAGAATACACCTTCCAATGCTGGGAACTCAGGCTCTATCCCTTCTATCCCTGGTCCAGAAACTAAGATCTCACGTGCCGAGGGGCAACTAAGCCCACATGCAGCAACTCCAGAGAAGGCCCTGAACCTAGAGAAGCCCTCACACTGCAAGGAAGAGCCTGTGTGCCCCAACGAAGACCCCACACAGCCAAATAAACAGATAAATATTTTTTAATGTTAATATGTGTCTTTTAAATGTTGATTTAAAAAAATTAGGGCTCAGAGAGTTCTCACCCGAGGTCGTGTTGAAAAGAGAACAGGACTGAGACTCAGGTCTATACACCTCCATATTTCATTCTACTGTCCCAAGTATCTATTCACTATCTACAGAATGAAGCATTTATACCTCAGACTTACCAAGAAGCCAGCTCTCTTTGTGCATCCCAGCTTCAAACTGACTGCTGAGAGAAGACTGCTGTAGCACAACACAGTCTTGGAGGCTTCCTGGCCAGCTTGTCTCCACAGTCATCAGTGCCCCTCTGATGTCACACACCATCAGGCAATTTAAAGAATGAAGACCTTTACGGTTCACATAGGAAAGGTCTTCAGCATTTGGTGCCTTGATTGCTACATGCATACAGTCAACTACCCCTATGACCCCTGGTATCCCTGCCAACCCGTAGAATTCATCCTTCAGAGCCTGCACAGAGGCTTCATCAGCTGGAAAGTGGATGAACTGAGAAGCTCTTTCCACAAGCGCTTCGGTGACGTTGGCAACACATCGACTCATAGATGCCTGACTGATTCCAATAGCGTCTCCCATCCGAGTCTGGAAGGAACCTGAGGTATAGAAGCCCAGTGCTGCAAGGATCTGTGTCTCTGGGCTAATAGCCCTGGATCTCTGAGTAGGTCTAGAAAGGCTTGCCCCCAAGAGCTCCACCAAGTAATAAATGAACTGTCGTGGAAACCCATACATGGACATCAAGTATTCATCCGTCACATCATCCAGCTTAAAGCGGTCCAATGTCCGGTGACCTCGGCCATATAGCAAGAGATCACAGTCAAGTACTGTTATTGGTATAGCCATGGTACACGTAAATGTTTCTTTCCCTCTGCTACTTTTCCTGAACTCTTTCCAGTGAAGATGCCGATGAAAGAAAGTATTTAAGGAAGTGTCAGAATTCAACGGCTAACCGTCACTTTAAGTGTCTGCGGTATTTATAATCTTCTCTCTGCAAAGGTTAAACAAAACAAAAAAAGCAAGACATTAGAAACTCACCAAAGACTTTAAAGTGATTCAAAGACCACAACAGACTCTTTTCTCAAATTTCCATTTTGTTCAAGCAAAAGGTGCTATAACTGTAACTCTGGGTTTTTCTCCACTAACTCATGACCACAGAACGGGCTTGCTTTGGCTTGGAGAATGGGAGTTTTGGTGGCTCATTTAGTGCCTGCCTGGTACTTGAACTGCTTTCCTCCTAGCTCAGTTGGTAAAGAACCTGCCTGCAATGCAGGAGACCCAGGTTAAATTCCTGTGTTGGGAAAATCCTCTGGAGAAGGAACTGGCAACCCACTCCAGTATTCTTGCCTGGAGAATCCTATGGACAGAGAAGCCTGGCAGGCTACAGTCCATGGGGTCGCAAGAGTCGGACACGACTTAGGAACTAAACCACCGCAACTTGAACTGGGAAGAGCAAAAGGTTAATGGAGGTGATGGCATAATTATTCACAAAGTAAGAGGTCTGCTCCTAAGTTAGACAGGCCACGAAGCAGCTGACAGACGTCATAAATACTCAGGACAGAGATTAGTCACGGCGGGTTTGATGACCCAAACCCCTCTGGCTCCACAGCATAAGTAAGGGGTAAATAGACGGGGCTTCAAACCCGTCTAACAGGGAAGAAGGGGCAAAAAAAAAAAAAAANTTCTGGGAAAGTCCCAAGGGAAGGTTTTTCTTTAACTGTCAGTAAGCACATTAAAGAAAAAAATAATTCCTGAGCATCTATTACATGTGAAACACTGTGTAATGAGCATGTGCAGTGCAGACTGACCTTAATAAACCAGGTTAAGATTCATGGTTTTGAAAGAGAGGTCTTCTGATGCTTAATGTGCTCCTCCACCTCTCACATATGTTGTATACAAGATAACCCCTGTCTTGTTGCTCACATAAAGAGCAGTGCTTTAAAAATAAAATAAAAAGAAAGCTGCCAGGCTTGAGGGTTTCATCACTGCTAACTAACTGTATATCTCTCAGCTCTACAGTCACATTGGTTTGCACTGCTTCGTACTGAATGGGTTCTTGTTCTACTCAGATCATTAAGCCTGGCTTTCCGAGGGCACTTAGGCAGGCAGGTCTGTGAAGTGAGTTTCCATAAGAACTGTATAAATGCACTGTCTACTGTCATTTTCATATAGACATCATGGTGACAGTCACCGATGGCAAAAAGAATACATCTGCACAATACTTCAGAGTGAACTTCCATATATATTCCCTAATCCTAACAATAGATATTACTGCCCTTAGCATTACTTTCACTATTTTACAGATGATAAAAATGAAGGCTCTGGGACTTCCCTGGTGGTCCAGGGGTTAAGACTCCATGCTCCCAATGCACGAGACCCAGGTTCGATCCCTGGTCAGGCAACTAGATCACACGCCTCAACAAAGACTCCATGTACTGCAACTAAGACTGGTGCAGCCAAAAAAATTCTAAAAAAGTTAAGGTTCAGTCGTACGAAGGTACTATATTTAACCAGATCTGCACTGATAAGTACTTTGGCTTTATTTAAGGGGAATTTTTGTTGTTGCTGTTGCTACTGTTGTGACTACAAAATACTGTTGTTATGCAAGTTCCTGAGTGTAATTTCATTTTGCATATTTCCGATTATTCACCTCCAAGATAAATTCTTAGAAGAACTGAGTCAAATCATATGTTTTGAAATGTTAGTGTCTTTTGCGACTTCCTTGGTGGTCCAGTGGTTAAGAATACACCTTCCAATGCTGGGAACTCAGGCTCTATCCCTTCTCTCCCTGGTCCAGAAACTAAGATCTCACGTGCCGAGGGGCAACTAAGCCCACATGCAGCAACTCCAGAGAAGGCCCTAAACCTAGAGAAGCCCTCACACTGCAAGGAAGAGCCTGTGTGCCCCAACGAAGACCCCACACAGCCAAATAAACAGATAAATATTTTTTAATGTTAATATGTCTTTTAAATGTTGATTTAAAAAAATTAGGGCTCAGAGAGTTCTCATCTGAGGTTGTGTTGAAAAGAGAACAGGACTGAGACTCAGGTCTATACACCTCCATATTTCATTCTACTGTCCCAAGTATCTATTCACTATCTACAGAATGAAGCATTTATACCTCAGACTTACCAAGAAGCCAGCTCTCTTTGTGCATCCCAGCTTCAAACTGACTGCTGAGAGAAGACTGCTGTAGCACAACACAGTCTTGGAGGCTTCCTGGCCAGCTTGTCTCCACAGTCATCAGTGCCCCTCTGATGTCACACACCATCAGGCAATTTAAAGAATGAAGACCTTTACGGTTCACATAGGAAAGGTCTTCAGCATTTGGTGCCTTGATTGCTACATGCATACAGTCAACTACCCCTATGACCCCTGGTATCCCTGCCAACCCGTAGAATTCATCCTTCAGAGCCTGCACAGAGGCTTCATCAGCTGGAAAGTGGATGAACTGAGAAGCTCTTTCCACAAGCGCTTCGGTGACGTTGGCAACACATCGACTCATAGATGCCTGACTGATTCCAATAGCGTCTCCCATCCGAGTCTGGAAGGAACCTGAGGTATAGAAGCCCAGTGCTGCAAGGATCTGTGTCTCTGGGCTAATAGCCCTGGATCTCTGAGTAGGTCTAGAAAGGCTTGCCCCCAAGAGCTCCACCAAATAATAAATGAACTGTCGTGGAAACCCATACATGGACATCAAGTATTCATCCGTCACATCATCCAGCTTAAAGCGGTCCAATGTCCGGTGACCTCGGCCATATAGCAAGAGATCACAGTCAAGTACTGTTATTGGTATAGCCATGGTACACGTAAATGTTTCTTTCCCTCTGCTACTTTTCCTGAACTCTTTCCAGTGAAGATGCCGATGAAAGAAAGTATTTAAGGAAGTGTCAGAATTCAACGGCTAACCGTCACTTTAAGTCCCTGTGGTATTTATAATCTTCTCTCTGTAAAGGTTAAACAAAACAAAAAAAGCAAGACATTAGAAACTCACCGAAGACTTTAAAGTGATTCAAAGACCACAACAGATTCTTTTCTCAAATTTCCATTTTGTTCAAGCAAAAGGTGCTATAACTGTAACTCTGGGTTTTTCTCCACTAACTCATGACCACAGAACGGGCTTGCTTTGGCTTGGAGAATGGGAGTTTTTGTGGCTCATTTAGTGCCTGCCTGGTACTTGAACTGCTTTCCTCCTAGCTCAGTTGGTAAAGAACCTGCCTGCAATGCAGGAGACCCAGGTTAAATTCCTGGGTTGGGAAAATCCTCTGGAGAAGGAACTGGCAACCCACTCCAGTATTCTTGCCTGGAGAATCATATGGACAGAGAAGCCTGGCAGGCTACAGTCCATGGGGTCGCAAGAGTCGGACACGACTTAGGAACTAAACCACCACAACTTGAACTGGGAAGAGCAAAAGGTTAATGGAGGTGATGGCATAATTATTCACAAAGTAAGAGGTCTGCTCCTAAGTTAGACAGGCCACGAAGCAGCTGACAGACGTCATAAATACTCAGGACAGAGATTAGTCACGGCGGGTTTCATGACCCAAATCCCTCTGGCTCCACAGCATAAGTAAGGGGTAAATAGACGGGGCTTCAAACCCGTCTAACAGGGAAGAAGGGGCAAAAAAAAAAAAAAAGAAGACCGCCCACGACCCAAGCTGGTCGAGGGAGATTACGTGCTCTTAACAGAAGGCTTTCCCCTCACCCCAAGAAACCCGAATCGTGAGGCTGAGAGCTAGGAAACAGAGAAGACGAAGGAAGGCGCTGAAGAGGAGGCTGGGGGAGCTAGGGGCTGACACGCAACTCCACCTCAAAGGCTTTGAAAAGCTGACTTAGAAGTGTNAGGCTTTCCCCTCACCCCAAGAAACCCAAATCGTGAGGCTGAGAGCTAGGAAACAGAGAAGACGAAGGAAGGCGCTGAAGAGGAGGCTGGGGGAGCTAGGGGCTGACACGCAACTCCACCTCAAAGGCTTTGAAAAGCTGACTTAGAAGTGTTTAAGGAAGTGTGATGGTCCCGGCCCAAGTCAGCCGAGGCCGCTCACCCACCTCTCCGCGGCTGCCAGGTTACCCGCCACACTGCCCACCCACCCAGCCGGGCCCCGCCCGCCTCCGAAACCTGCGGCCGCAGAGGAGCCGCCACGGCGCTCAGCCTAGGCCCCGCCCCTCCGCGTCAGCGCCCGCCCCGAGCCGCGTCCGCTCCGCTGCCGCCGCCGCGACCTGCGATTCGCCAGCGCACATTCCACACGCGGCCCAAACGGGCGCGCTCTTCCAAGCCTCTTCCTCCCGCCGCTGTTTGCGCCTTTTTTTTCTGAGACGCTTGAAGAGATTGGGGAGTCAGACTTGTATGGTAAAGAAACCAGTTTTTACGGGCACATCAAAGAGGAAGAAAATTAAGTAGGGCATCCACGTTGTAGCGAAAGTGCGACTGATGTTAGGTAGCTGTACTTCCCCCGTGGCCCTCTTCCTCCCCCGGCCGTCACTGAAGCGGATGAAAACAAACAGTAACGATGGCGGCACGGGGAAGCGCCCGGCGGCTGGGCTTAGGGCAGGAGTGATCGCTTGAGCTGGGAGGGAAGCCTTGAAGAGCGCCTGGCAGACGTGAGTGCGACGACTCGCGCAGTCTTGGGAACGGAACTCCCGGGGCCTGCGAGCCACGAGGCCTCCGAGGTGTGCGGGATTGTCTGCGACCCGTGCTGTCACTGCAGCCCCGGAGCGCGGAGCCCTCAGCCAGGAGACGCAGCTGGCCGGCCCCAGGCCCCGGCCTCCGTAATGAGAGCCCCCAGCCACTCTCTGGGTCGCAGCTTCACAGGTACTGACTTGGGCAGGGAATGCCCCCCGGGTCTCTCAGCGCCCCCGGGTGGGAGGCTCTGGATCTGCGGCCTGTCGGGTGCCTCCTGGCGACGCCGAAGCCTGCTAGCTGTAGGTCAGTCCCCTGCGCTTTCGTTGGGAAATCGGGTCAGTGTAGGCCCAGTTGGCTCTTGATCATTCCCAGCCCTTACCAAGATCCCCAGAGCTTTTGACTACTTTCTCAGTTCTTTGGGTTAAATCGTAAGGCTTTTCTGGAGGGAATTTGCGGGGCCATACCTCTGTGGTTGGGTACCAGTATGAAAAAGATAGGTTTTCAGTCAATCAAGATTTGTTGAGTGCCGAATATGTACTCCGCGTGTAGGTGAGGGAGACTGTTGACTAGTGAAAAAAGGGACCCAAGGTTCACGACTCTCTTACTGGCAGTGGAACGACCTGTGGAAACCTGCGATCCATTCTCATTAAGTAAATCTCTGGGTAAGTGGCCAAGCACCTTCCTGGGATTCATCACTACCTTATCTCAGTTTTCACTTTCCCAGTCAGTTATTTACCAAGTTTTCCTGATGAATTCATGTAGCGTTTCATTTTAGTATTTCTTCCTCTTCTGGCTATCCCACAGCCAGAGAGAAAGGGGTGGAAAGGTGGGGCGGTGGGANCTCAGTTTTCACCTTCCCAGTCAGTTATTTACCAAGTTTTCCTGATCAATTCATGTAGCGTTTCATTTTAGTATTTCTTCCTCTTCTGGCTATCCCACAGCCAGAGAGAAAGGGGTGGAAAGGTGGGGCGGTGGGATGGAGGTGGGGGTAGATACGAATGAACGAATATGTGAAGAACAAAAGTACCTATTTTCTCAGTACAATTAGTTTAACAAGTTTAAAAGTCATCTCCTAAGGTGATAGAATTTATTGAACACTTCAATGGGAGATGTGCAATAATAAGCAACATCCTTTCTTTACACTAAATTAACTCCAGGTGATTGTGCATTGTTTTATGTGTTGGCCCTTTTCAAAAAAATATGTGAATATTGTGGCTCCAACTAAATTATAAGTTTCTCTTTGTTTCTTTCAACTCCATTTTTCAGCTGAGCAGAAGTCTTGTTACATGCTTGTCGAATGGAATCCTGAGTTAGTATTTTTAATACATAGCAGGTGATGAATAAGTGCTAAAGCAAGTGTCGTAAATACTGATCTGTATAGTATAGTGTGTGTGGTTATTCTCTTGCTGTTTTCAAATTGTACCCCTTTGGATCTAAAGTTTTAAGACTGCTGTGGCAATTTTTGAGATTTATATTTCATGAAATTTGCAATTACTGTACTTACACCTAACAGTTCCTATTGTATATTTGTATTTTTTCCCTTGGGTTGTTATTAAGATACGCAAAAACTACAGGTCTGCAACTATTAAATAATCCAAATTATATATATTTTTTAAGGCCTAGGAATCAGCTGGATACAGTTCACTCTTACTATATACACATCCTGGGGTTGTACTGTATGGAGGTAGAGGGCAATAATCTCTTTTTTTCCNAACTACAGGTCTGCAACTATTGAATAATCCAAATTATATATATATATTTTTAAGGCCTAGGAATCAGCTGGATACAGTTCAGTCTTACTATATACACATCCTGGGGTTGTACTGTATGGAGGTAGAGGGCAATAATCTCTTTTTTTCCATTGTCTTACCTGCTTTCATCTACCCAACTGCCTTGGCTTATGACCTCCATGACCCAGAATAGGGTGTCCATAGTCTAAATGCAAAAAGAAGCCTAAGACATTAATATTGAGCTTCCAAAGACCTGATTATACATGAGTGAGTTTTCAGAGATAATTTTGACTAATCAGAAAGCACACCCACTATAGAACTCACTGCTCTCGCTTGATAAGGGTCATCACTGATGTTCGCTGGTTACATGTTGTTCCAGTTGCAGTGGAAGTTACTTATTTTGGAATTTTCATTTGGAGGGAATTTATTTAATCTTAGTAATACCTGGAAATCCCTAAAACTTTTATTTTTAAATATTTATTTTACTTTTTAAACACTTTTTACTTTATTATAGAAGAGATGAAAATGACATCATAACACTATGGTTGGAGCACTGCTTAGATCCCAGAGAATGAAGAGTACACCTAAAAAAATGCCTCACCGTTACGGCCCTTTATTATCCAACTTCAGTGTTTTTGTTTTTTAATGGAAAAAAGGTACAGAAACTCACTGATAAGAAATACAAGCTATTCAGGTAATATTTGAATTACCGTATTGTTTAAGACTCTTTTGACTTGTTTGTTGACTTGAGAGTCTTAAAATATGTATACCAAAAGTTTATTCTTGGAAAAAGTTTACCTAAACTTTATGTGTGGACAATTTAGAAGTAATTTCCAATTTTTGGTGATGAGTTGAATAAGGTGAATTTCCATAGGACACCATCTTTTCTTGCATGGGTTTAATAGAGGAGAGGGTTCCATGATCTTTGCCTCCTCTTTGTCAAATCATAGACAACAATAAAAATTGCAAGTAGTCACTGATGGTATAACGTCAGTGTAGCCGGGGAGAATACAAAGAAGGCTAGCTAGTCCTCTGTGACCAAGGGGAATAGAGAAAGTTTTCTTGGGAATTCTCTAGCGATCCAGTGGTTAGGACTCTGAACTTCCTCTGCAGAAGCCATGGGTTCTGTCCCTAGTTGGGGAACTAAGATCCCTCCTGCCACGCAGCAGACAAACAAAAAAAGAAACTTAAAAATTTAGGCTTTAAATCTTAAAAGTATTTTAAATCCCTTAAAAGGACTTAAAATTAGTTTTAAATTGTTTTTAACTGTAGAGTAAATGTGGGCCAGTTTACTAATGAACTCCCTGAAATGCCAGAGTTAAGTGACACCAGAAATTTGTTTTTGCTCTGGTCGTGTCCCCCACATGCCCTTGGTTACAAGCAATGGGATAAGAGGATAAGAGGGAACTTCCCTGGCGGTCCAGTGGTTAAGACTGAGCTTCCACTGCAGGGGATATGGGTTTCATCCCTGGTCAGGAGACTAAGATCCTGTATGCCCTGACACAGCCAANTAAGAGGGAACTTCCCTGGCGGTCCAGTGGTTAAGACTGAGCTTCCACTGCAGGGGATATGGGTTTCATCCCTGGTCAGGAGACTAAGATCCTGTATGCCCTGACACAGCCAAACAAATTAATAAATAAGAGAAAGGATAAGATTGTGAATCACCATTACATAGAAAAACAACTAAATTAACATGAAATAGTTAATCTGTCAATAAATAAAGAATTTATAAGCACCTCGATGTCCACCTACAGATGAATGGATCAAGTAGTTATGGTACATATATACAATCCAGTATTACTCAGCCATAAAAAGGAATTAATCTGGATTAGTTCCAGTGAGGGGAATGAACCTGGAGCCTGTTAAACAGAGTGAAGTAAGTCAGAAAAACAAATATCATGTATTAATGTATATATATATGGAATGTAGAAAAATGGTACTGATGAACCTGTTTGCAGGGCAGAAAGAGAGGCTCAGACATCGAGAACAAACTTACGAATACAGTGAGGGGAGGACNTGATGCTAAAGCTGAAACTCCAGTACTTTGGCCACCTCATGAGAAGAGTTGACTCATTGGAAAAGACCCTGATGCTGGGAGGGATTGGGGGCAGGAGGAAAAGGGGATGACTGAGGTGTTGATGGGAGATGGCTGGATGGCATCACAGACTCGATGGACATGAGTCTGACTGAACTCCAGGAGATGGTGATGAACAGGGAGGCCTGGCGTGCTGCGATTCATGGAGTTGCAAAAAGTTGCACTCGACTGAGTGACTGAACTGAACTGAACTGAAGTGATACGTAGTAATTGGGTTATGTCCCTAAGGTGAAAAAAATTTAACAAAGAAGATATTGAGTAACTTTGATGAATTTACTTTTTCAGCATATTAACAAGAAAGGGAAAAGAAATTTGATTGTTTACAGAAGAGTTTGCTGCATAATTGAGAGACTAGACTTAAGAGGCAAAATGACCTTGACTTAAACTGAGTGGCAACCTGAAAGCCGTCCCCTTTGGGGTCACAGTCTTGTCGTGGAGCAGGGGCTTGTGTAACTCAGTGAAGCTGTGAGCCATGCCCCGCAAAGCCAACACTCAGGACAGACAAGTCATAGCGAACGCGTCTGACAAAATGTCCACTGGAGGAGGAAATGGCAACCCACTCTGGTATCCTTGCCTTGAGAGCCCTATTAATATTACGAAAAAGCACAAAGATATGACACCCCAAGATGAACCCCCTAGGTCGGAAGGCGTCCAGCTTGNAGGCGTCTGACAAAACGTCCACTGGAGGAGGAAATGGCAACCCACTCTGGTATCCTTGCCTTGAGAGCCCTATTAACATTACGAAAAAGCACAAAGATATGACACCCCAAGATGAACCCCCTAGGTCAGAAGGCGTCCAGCTTGCTGCTGGGGAAGAGTGGCGGGCAATTGCTTAAAGCTCTAGTAAGAATGAGGCAGCTGGGCCAAAGCAGAAACGTCATTCAGTCGCGGATGTGTCTGGTAGTGAAAGTAAAGTCCAATGCTATGAAGAACAGTATCGCATGGGAACCTGGAATGTGTTAGGTCCATGAATCGAGGTAAGTTGGACATAGTCAAGCAGAAGATGGCAAGACTGAACATCAGTATCTTAGGAATCAGTGAACTAAAATGGACGACAATGGGTAAATTTAATTTAAATGACCATTATATCTACTATTGTGGGCAAGAATCCCTTAGAAGAAATGGATTAGCCCTCACAGTCAACAAAAGAGTCCAAAATACGGGTCTTGGGTACACTCTGAAAAACTACAAAATGATCTTGGTTCGTTTCCAAAGCAAACCATTCAACATCATAGTAATCCAGGTCTGTGCCCCAACCACTGATGCCAAAGAAGTTGAAATTGACCGGTTCTATGAAGACCTACAAGACCTTCTAGAACTAACATGAAAAAAAGATGTCCTTTTCATCATAAGGAATTGGAATGCAGAAGTAGGAAGTCAGGAGATACCTGGAGTAACTGACAAGTTTGGCCTTGGAGTACAAAAAAAGCAGGGTAAAGGCTAACAGAGTTTTGTCAAGAGAACACGGTGGTCAAAGGAGACACCCTTTCAACAACTGAAGAGATGATTCTACACTTCGACATCACCAGATGGTCAATATCAAAATCAGATTGATTATGTTCTTTACAGATGAAGAGGGAAAAGCTCTTACAGGCAAGAAAAGCAANAGCTGGAGTAACTGACAAGTTTGGCCTTGGAGTACAAAAAAGGCAGGGTAAAGGCTAACAGAGTTTTGTCAAGAGAACACAGTGGTCAAAGGAGACACCCTTTCAACAACTGAAGAGATGATTCTACACTTGGACATCACCAGATGGTCAATATCAAAATCAGATTGATTATGTTCTTTACAGATGAAGAGGGGAAAGCTCTTACAAGTCAAGAAAAGCAAGACTGTGAGCTGATTGTGGCTCAGATTGTGAGCTCCTTATTGCAAAGTTCAGCCTTAAATTGAAGAAAGTAGGGGAAACCATTAGGCCATTCAGATATGATTAAAATCAAATCCCTTGTGATTATACAGTGGAGGTGATGAATAGATTCAAAGGATTAGACCTGTTAGAGAGCCTAAGGAACTGTGGACAGAGGCTCATCACATTGTACAGGAGGCAGCGACCAAAACCATCCCGAAGAAAAAGAGATGCAAGGAGGCGAAGTGGTGTCTGAGGAGGCCTTACCAGATATTAGGTTGGTGCAAAAGTAAAGACAGTTTCGGACCATGAATTTTAAATCATCATAACTAGGCTCAAACACATACTTATCAATCAAAATAGGAACCATTACAATCAGCATATTTTTGCCAATGAGTATAAGTTTGTTTATTTCTATAGCGTAAAAATCTGTGCTTTAGGATTCAATGAACTCCTGGAAAGGATTTCCTACCTCCTGCTGGTTATGGAAGTATTTTCCCTGCAAAAAGTTGTTGAGATACTCGAAGAAGTGGTAATCGGTTGGCAAGAGGTCAGGTGAATATGGCGGATGAGGTAAAACTTCACAGCCCAATTTGCTCATCTTTTGAAGTCTTGGCTGCGCGGCGTGCGGTCGGGTGCTATCTCGCGGAAGACTGGGGTCTGTTCTGTGGACCAGCACTGGGTGCGGGCGTTGCTGTTTGGGGGTACCTCACTGATTTGCTGGGGTGCATACATACATCTCAGATGTAGTGGTTTTGCTGGGATTCAGAAAGCTGTAGTGGATCACACGGACAGCAGACCAGCAAACAGTGGCCATGACTTTTTTGGTGCAAGTTTGGCCTTGGAAAATGCTTTGGAGCTTATTAGTCCATCCACTGAGCTGGTCATCGTGGGTTGCTGTATAAAATCCACTTTTTGTCACATCATAATCTGANCGTGACTTTTTTGGTGCAAGTTCGGCCTTGGAAAATGCTTTGGAGCTTATCAGTCCATCCACTGAGCTGGTCATCGTGGGTTGCTGTATAAAATCCACTTTTTGTCACGTCATAATCTGATCAAGAAATTGTTACATAGAATAAGAGAAGACAACACTTCAAAACAATAGCTTTTTTTTTTTTTCAGTCAAGTCATGACGCACCAGTTACTCGAGCTTTTTCACCTTTCCAGTTTGCTTCAAATGCCAAATGACTATAGAATGGTCAATGTTGAGTTCTTCAGCAACTTCTCGTGTGGTTGTCAGAGGATCAGCTTCAACGATTGCCCTCAGTTGGTTGTTTTCAATGTCCAGTGGCCACCCACTACACTCCTCATCTTCAAGGCGCTCATCTTTGCAAGATTTCTTGAACCACCACTGCACTGTATGTCCCTTAGCAGTGCCTGGGCCAAGTGCGTTGTTGATGTTGTGAGTTGTCTCTTTTGCTTTACTACCCATTTTTAACTCGAATAAAAAAGTCACTCAAATTTGCTTTTTGTCTATAACATCGTTTCTATAATCTAAAATAAACATAACAGCAAGTAATGTCATTAGCAAAAACATATAAAGCAAAGAAATGATTGTTATAATGATGTATAACAGAGCCACCTTTATTTAAAAATATATTTCAGTATCAAATCGAAAATTTCAACAATGCAAAACCGAAATTACTTTTGCCACCAACCTAATAGGAAAAAAGAATCAGAAGGCATGGAAGAAAGGGAAAGATAAAACCAACTGAATGCTGAGTTCCAGAGAATAGTAAGAAGAGATAAGATGGCCTTCTTCAATGAACAATGCAAAGAAATAGAGGAAAACAATAGAATGGAAAAGACTAGAGATCTCTTCAAGAAAATTGAAGCTATCTAGGGAAGATTTCCTGCAAGGATGGTCATGATAAAGGACAGAAATGGTGTGGACCTAACAAAAGCAGAAGAAGTTAAGAAGAGGTGGCAAGAATACACAGAGGAACTATACAAAAAAGATCTTAATGACCTGGGTAACCATGGTGGTGTGGTCACTCACCTAGAGCTGGACACCCTGGAGCGTGGAGTCAAGTGGGCCTTAGGAAGGATTACTACAAACAAAGCTAGTGGCGGTGATGGAATTCCAGCTGAGCTACTTAAAGTCATAAAAGATGATGCTGTTAAAGTGCTGCCTTCAGTATGTTAGCAAATTTGGAAAATTCACCAGTAGCCATGGGACCGGAAAAGGTCAGTGTTCATTCCACTCCCAAAGACAGGCAATGCCAAAGAATATTCAGACTACTATACAGTTGCACTCATTTCACATGCTTGCAAGACTGTGCTCAAAATCCTTCAAGCCATGTTCCAATTCACTTTAGCTGTGTCTGGCTCTTTGCAGCCCCATGGGCTGCAGCACGCCAGGCCTCCCTGTCCATCACCAACTCCCAGAGCTTGCTCAGACACATGTGCATGGAGTTGGTGATGCCATCCAACCGTCTTATCCTCTGTCATCCCCTTCCCCTCCTGCATTGTCTTTCCCAGCATCAGAGTCTTTTCCCACTGAGTCAGTTCTTTGCATCAGGTGGCCAAAGTATGGGAGTTTCAGCTTCATCATCAGTCTTTCCAATGAATATTCAGGGTTGATTTCCTTTAGGATTGACTGGTTGCTCTCCTTGCAGTCAAGTGATTGTCAAGAGTCTTCTCCAACAGCACAGTTCAAAAGCATCAATTCTTCGGTGCTGAGCTTTGTTATGGTCCAGCTCTGATTACTGAAAAAACCATAGCTTAGACTAGACAGACCTTTGTCAGCAATGTAATGTTTCTCCTTTTTAATACACTGTCTAGGTTGGTCATAGCTTTTCTTTCAAGGAGTAAACATCTTTTAATTTCATGGCTGCAGTCACTATCTGCAGCGATTTTGGAGCCAGGAAGATAAAGTCTGTCACTGTTTCCATTGTTTCCCCGTCTGTTTGCCATGAAGTGATGGGACCAGATGCCATGATCTTCATTTTTTTAATGTTGAGTTTTAAGCAAGGTTTTTCACTCTCCTCTTTCACTTTTCATCACGAAGCTCTTCAGTTCTTCTTCGCTTTCTGCCGTAAGGGTGGTGTCTGCATTTCTGAGGTTATTGATATTTCTCCCAGAAATCTTGATTTCTAGCTTGTGCTTCATCCAGCCCAGCATTTCACACAGTGTACTCTGCATATAAGTTAAATAAGCAGAGTGACAATATATAGCCTTGACACATACTCCTTTCCCAATTTTGAACCAGTCCGTTGTTCCATGTCCATTTCTAACTGTTGCTTCTTGACGTGTATACAGATTTATCAGGTTTTGACAATAGGTGAACTGAGAACTTTCAGGTGTATAAGTTGGGTTTAGAAAAGGCAGAGGAACCAGAGATCAAATTGCCAGTATTCATTGGATCATGGAGAAAGCAAGGGAATTCCAGAAACACACCAGAAAATTCTTAAAAAGACGGGAATACCAGACTACCTTACCTGTCTCCTGAGAAATCTGTATGCAGGTCAAGAAGCAACAGTTAGAACTGGACATGGAGCAGTGGACTGGTTCAAACTTGGGAAAGAAGTATGATGAGGCTGCTTGTTTAACTTACATGCAGTGTACATTGTGTGAAATACTGGTCTGGATGAATCACAAGCTGAAATCAAGATTGCTAGGAGAAATATCAGCAACCTCAGATATGCACATGATATCACTCTAATGGCAGAAAGTGAAGAGGAACTAAGGAGCCTCTTGGTAAGGATGAAAGAGTGAAAAAGCTGGCTTGAAACTCAGCGTTAAAAAACTAAGGTCATGGCATCTGGTCCCATCATTTCATGGCACACAGAAAGGGAAAAAGTGGAAACCCTGACAGATTTTCTTTTCTTGGGCTCCACAGTAACTGTGGACAGTGACTACAGTCATGAAATTAAAAGACACTTGCTCCTTAGAAGGAAAACTATGGCAAACCTAGGTACTGTATTAAAAAGCAGAAATATCACTTTACTGACAAAGGTCCATATAGTCAGAGCTATGGTTTTTCCATTAGTCATGTATAGATGTGATAGTTGGACCATAAAGAAGGTTGAGTGCTGAAGAATTGATGGTTTCGAATTGTGGTTATGGAGAAGACTCTAGAGAGAGTCTCTTGGACTACGAGAAGATCAAACCAGTCAATCCTAAAGGAAATCAGCCCTGAGTACTCATTGGAGGGACTGATGCTGAAGCTCCGATACCTTAGCCACCTGTTTTGAAGAGCCAACTCATTGGAAAAAGACCCTGATGCTGGGAAGGATTGAAAGCAACAGGAGAAGGGGCAGCAGAGGCTGAGACGGTTGGATGGCATCTCTGACTCATGGACAGGAGTTTGAGCCAACTCCGGGAGATGGTGAAGGACAGGGAGGCCTTTTGTTCTGCAGCCCGTGGGATTGCAAAGAGTTGGACGTGACTTAGTTACTGAACAACAGCAACAAACCTACCCGCCCTGCTTTGGCTTAGTCCTCTAGAAGCCGATGTATTTTCTTAGGCTTCCCAGGTGGCACTAGTGGTGAAGACCCTGCAATGCAGGAGACTAAGAGAGACAGATTTGATCCCTGGGTCGGGCAGATCCCCTGGAGAAGGGCATGGCAGCCCACTCCAGTATTCTTTCCTGGAGAATCTCATGGACAGAGGAGCCTGGTGGGCTATGATCCATAGAGTCACAGAGTCAGACAAGACTGAAGCGACTTAGCAGCGTATTTTTCTTAAAACCTGTCTCATCAGAGGTCTTAATGTAGATAGTCATTTTGGCAATTATAACATGTTGGTAACAATGACTAATATCAGTACTTGTCTGTAAAGAAAAGAAAGTCCAAAAAAAGAGAAAGAAAAGAGTCAAATACATGCCTTGTCAGCCAAGAGGAAGACCCTCTCTAGCTTCTTCATGTCAGAATTCCAACATGCTTGCCCCCAAGGTGGAGAAAGCTACATGAAACTAATAGTGTCCCCAAAATGGTCTCCTTTTAAGAAAGGCAACATGTCAATGACTTGATGCTTCCTTTCTGCTTTATTTCTCAATTAATAAATTGCATTTATGTATATAAACTGTCTCCTGTAACTGAAGTCCCCCCAGACCTTGACTGAGCTAACAAAATTTGTTTCTTTTGAGCATGTACATCCAAGCACTAGACCCTGGGCCAGGATGATCATTTATTTGCTAGTTTCAGTGACCAACATCTTTCCTGAAAGTGCCAGCGGCTTCCAGTTACCTTTCCAAAATTACTTCCCTGTTTTCGCTCCTGATTTTGCATGTGGTATCTTGAAGGTCAGACTGAGGAGTCTGGCCAGAATCCTGGCGCATAGGAGCAGTATGACGACACAGTGCTCTGTTGGTCTAACCGTTTAGTGGTTTGCCTGAGGCGTACCGCATAGTCTAGAAGGCTGGGGAAGAAACTTTTCCTGTACCGACTTAGGTTCAGTAGGTCGGTGTGTGCAAATTAACAAACAAGATCGGCAAGAGAAAAGATAGACTTTATTAAAGCCTGCGAAATTTATACCACAGGAGTGCTCAATGATAAATAGTTCAAAGAAGTAGTAAAATTTTGGAATTTCTATGCCTAACTTAGTAAAAGAAAGAGAGGGGGAAAAAAGGCTTTTATGGGAAGAACAAACAAGTTTCTTGTTGAGGAGAACAAATGGGAGATAAGAAAGTTGGTGATAATATTTCCTCGTGTGAGTGCACATGGTCTTTGCATCTTTTTCATGACCATGAAACTCCCCCAGATGGGGCATTTATATTAGGCTTACTCTTGGTCTCTCTCCTGGGAGTAGATGCCAACCTGAAATGAGAATTTATGGCAGTCCTCATTTCTTAGAAGTTGCTGCTTTTAGTTAGATAAGGGAAGCGCTGAAAAGGTTTTCTACATCTGTTGAATCTCAAATGTCTTTAGCTTAAAATAATCTTTATGCCAAAGTAGCATATTTTAGAATGGCATAGCCTGATCCTCTTCAAAGATAAAGTGAGATCTGGTATCTCTTCCAGATAAGAAATGAGGCTTGAATTAAGGTGGTTATCTATGGAAATGAAAATGCCACAAATATAAAGGATTTTATATAAGCAAAAGTTTGAAGGATTTAGTAATTGGTTAGCATAGTAAAGAGCAGGAAGAAAAGTTCAGCTGTGGGTCTCTCTTTAATGTTTGTACCAAATTTCCCTTTATAATCCTGGGAGCACTCAGAGAAGGAATTTTGCAAGAGCAAAGCAAAGGTAAACCCCCTATTACTTGTATATTGTAGCAGATGAATTAACATCCTTGGTATCTAGGTCTAAGGAGACAAGTGCTGGTGTCTTTCTCTCTGTGGAGACACCCCCCCCCCTTGGGGTCAATAACTAATTCTAGTTATTAGATAATCCTTTTAGTGCTTCCAGTGGTACAAAAAGTCGCAAGAGTCATGCCATTGTAGCGTTTGCATCTGTACATTCTCTGATAGTAGGAACACATCCCCACTTTAGGGGCAGCGCAGTCCTCCAGCACTGCTTACCTCTGGTCTATGGCTGAGTTGCTTCAGGGCCTTGAGCCGTTTAAAGCTTTAAAAGATCTTTTTATTTTTACTTTAATATTTGTTTAAGTGGGTAAAAGACCTGAATTAGCACTTTGTAAAAGAGGAGGATATCCAGATGTCTAACACACACATGAAAAAGTGCCAGTAGGGGAAAGGCAGTCATCAGTCATTCAATGCAGGTTAAATGAGATACCACCACACTTCTACCTGGCTAAGATGAAAGAACCAGCAGTTCCAAGTGGTGCTATAGCTGTGGATCCACAGGAGCCCCAGTGTATTTGTGGTGGTGATGTAAATTGGTACAAACCCTGGAAAACCATTTGGCAGTAATTGTCAATGCTAAACACAGGCATACCTTGGATGTGTTGTGGGTTGGCTCCGGATCACTGTGATAAAGTGAATTATGTGAATATTTTTGGTTTCCCTGTGCATATAAAAGTTGTGTTTAAACTATAAACTATTAAGAGTCAAATAGCATTATGTCTTTAAAACACAACATGCAGGAACTTCCCTGGCAGCCCAGTGATCCCAGTGCAGGGGCACGGGTTAATCCCTGGTGGGAGAACTAAGATCCCACATGCCCCACAGTATGGCCTTAGAAAGACAACAACAAATGCACAGAACTTCACTTAGGAAGACTTCAGGGCTCCCTGGTGGCTCACTGGTAAAGAACATACCTGCAAGTGCAGGAGACACGTGTTCAGTCCTTGGTCCGGGAAGATCCCGCAGGCTGCAGAGTGGCTGAGCCCACGCGCCGCAGCTGTCGAGCCTGTGCTCCAGAGCCCAGGGGCCGCAACTCCCGAGCCCACGCGGCACAGCTGTTGGAGCCTGCACCGCCAGAGCCTGTCCTCCGCAAGGAGAGAAGCCCTCACACCGCAAGTGGAGAGCAGCCCCCAGTTTGCTGCAACTGGAGAAAAGCCCACACAGCAACCAAGACCCAGCACGGCCGAAAAAAAGAGTATTGCTAAAAAATGCTGCTAACCATCACCTGAGCCTTCAGTGAACTGTAATCCTTCTGCTGGTGGAAGGTTCGAAACATTTCAAGAATTACTAAAATATGACGCCAAGACACAAAATGGCGCTGATAGACCTGTTCAACACAAGGTTGACACAAACCTTTAATTTGTTTAAAAAGGGGGCAGCAGTATCTGAAGCACAGTGAAGTGAGGTGCAGTTAAACAAGGTATGCCTGCTGACTCAGACTCAGCACTCCCGGCTTTACGTCTGACACCAGCGAGGGTTTTTATTCACCAGAAATGGCATGCAAGAGTATAACAGCTAAAAGCGGGACACAACCCAGATGTTCATCAGCAGAATTCATAGATGGTGATATATTCATAACATGGAGTGCTACATAGCAATGCAAAAGAATACACTGCTGCATGCAGCACTATGAATGAATCTGACTGAATATAGGAAGCTGCACAACAGAAGAGCTAATACTATTTGATTCCATTTATAAGAAATTCACAACAGACGAAGCTAATCTATGGTGATAGAGCTTAGAGTAGTGGTTACTTCTCAGTGGGTTTATTGACCAAGGGGACACGTAAGGAGCCTGTGGCTTGCAGATGTTCTGTAACTCCATCTGGGTTGTCATCATATGAGCGTTCACATAGGAAATACTTACTGAGCTGTACACCTAAGATTTGTGCATTTCACTGCATGTAAGTTCACGCCTCAATAAAGAATAGTGTTTTAAACTTGTACTCATGATTTCCTGTTTCAACTCTATCCTTTTCTTAAAACTAGCTTTCCTTCTCACTTTCTTTTTTGTTAACTGAAACCCACTTAAACTTTTTGCACTCAGTCCTTAAATCCTGTCAGCTCTTCCTTTAAAATACCTCCCATCCATATTTCCAAATCATGTCTCCATTAGACTTCTAGCCCTGACCACAAGCCTGAATTATTGCCGAGGACCTAATTGATTTCCCTGCTGTCCGTACTCAAAACTGTTCTATGATGTGCCAGCAGTGCTATCTTTCTAACGCTCCGTTTGGATTGTTGCTTCCTCTTCTCAAAAGCCTCGAGGGCGCTCCCCTTCCTGGCATCAGCCTTTAGCACTGTAGCTGAGACTCGTGGTCTGGCCTAAACCAGCCATACCCAATCGCTGGAAAATTGGAGTACTTAATAGTTCCAAACCCATTTTTCTCCTGTGGCTTATATGCCTTTGTTCATGCTCTTCTCTCCCCTAAATGCTTTCTTCTTCATACCAGCCCCTTCTCATCCCACTCCCACCCTACTCCCACCCCAAATTAAATTGATTTAGTGGTCTTTTGAAGGAACGGTGGGCTTCCCAGGTGGCGCTCCTGGTAAAGAACCCACCTGCCAGTGCAGGAGACATAAGAGCCGCGGGTTTGATCCCTGGGTTGGTTGAAGGAAAGTTAACTTATTTTATGTTTCAGTGAAGTTTTTGCCTCATTAAAACTTGGTCTTCAGTATGCTGGCTAATAAAACTTTTTTAATGAATAAGTTTAAAAGCTCAGAGTTTCACATTCAGGGAAAATGGCCTGTCTCATCTTTTTCCTAGGTCTATAGATGTAGCTCTTTGTGTGGTTTATTTTCCTCAAAAGATAGTATCTTCTGTTCTTCCTGTTGGTTCTTTAGTCGAAGGGAGGGGAGGTTTTACCTCCTACATGACTATTCATAAGCTAGTAGACAATGCCATCTCTGTATGCTTTGTTGTAGCAATCCCTTTTAAAGCACAGTCACGTTATTCAACACTTTTTTTTTTTTTTTCCTGTTTTAGATTCCTATAGGCAATGGAAACTGATCTTAATTCCCAGGACAGAAAGGACCTGGACAAGTTCATTAAGTTTTTTGCCCTCAAGGTAATATATCCGTTCTCTTGAGCCTAGAACTGTTCGAAATAACTTCCATGCCTCTCCCTTTTTGGAAATACAGCATAACAGCTTGCAGCTTGCCCATTTTAAGGGATACTTCTGTCTGTTGTAAACCAAACTGTGAAATTTGGGGGCGGTACTGGGGGTGTAACTAAAAAGCTTCCAATTTTCCAAAGCTACTTGTTAAAAAAAATAACATTTTTTTTGCAAGCCTGTTTGCAGAAATGTCAAGCTTATTATGCCAGGTTATTGGCACAGTATGTTCCCTTGGGGTGAGAACAAAGACTGGACCAGAATGGACAGCAGTTTGTTCGTGCATCTTTGCCTAAGCATTAACTACCTCTGAAATCTCTCACTTTCCCTTATTGTCCCCTTCTGTGTAAATGAAAAAACTGAATTTTGAGTGCTATAGAAGGCATCTTTTCCTAAATCTAAAAATCATTTCCACCTCTGTCTCCTTCCTTTCAACCATTGCTATGTAAGAACAAGCCATGCAGTAGATTCTGGTTGTAAAATTAGCCGGAAGACTTTTGCCATATGGGCCAAGTCATATGAATAATTGTGGATTCCTTGGTTTAAATCTACGATGATTACATAAGCGTATGGCAGTGCATGTTTAAGCCTGCGACTGGACTTGCCTCTTTATGAGAGTCTGAGCCACCATGTGCAGCTCTCCTTCTGCCACGCGAGTGTGTTATAGATTACAAGCCTCAGGCTTTGATTTCTCGTAATTGGTTGGCACTAGGTCCTCAGGAATATTTACAGTATTATTTTTGTGCCTTTTTTTTTTCTGTTCTTGATGGTTTTAAATCTTATCCTTTCCTGAAGCATAGTTATTATCATTGGCACCTTTTTAACCCTGCATTGAGAAGGTTTTTTAATCTTGATGAGGAGCCTCACCTTTGATTTTTTTGTTTGGTTGGATTTTTTTTTTCAGACTGTCCAAGTGATCGTCCAGGCTCGACTAGGAGAGAAGATTTGTACTCGTTCGTCTTCTTCCCCAACGGGTTCAGACTGGGTAAAATTGCTGTTCTTTGCTGAGGGATATACTATGGTGTGTCTCACAAGGAATCATGGTGTAGTAATAATAATATTTCTAGTATTACTAAGTCATAACATTAAAATGCCTAATTCCATTTGATCCATTCACTTGGAAAATATGTTCTTCGTTGAATGTTAGTGCTGGATGTTTTTTGGTTTTCCTCTGTGATGAGTGAAAACTTATCAACCTGAGTTTTGGGTCCTTGATGCAAGATACCTCTTAAGGGGAAAGGAGAAGTGAATGACTGTCCTTCATCAAGGGCAAGGCCTACGTTACTCAGTATCCAGTCTTACTACTTTGATTCCATAATGTTCCTTGTGAGTGTTTAACACAAAGTTCTTCTTGTGTTCTAGTTCAATCTAGCAATCAAAGACATCCCCGAGGTCACACATGAAGCAAAGAAGGCCCTGGCGGGGCAGCTGCCTGCTGTTGGGAGGTCTATGTGTGTGGAGATCTCACTCAAGACTTCTGAGGTAAGGTTATGGCCAGGACAGGGTCTTCACTCAGCACCCAAAGCACTTTACACTCTGGTTTCAGCTCAGCCTTGTTCCTACGCTTTCCCTCTCTGATCGTCTCATGGTTCTCCCAGGAGGTCATGGTTTTTGTATGTATTCTTCCAGCCACTTGGAGTAGACTCTTCACTCTCGTCTTCGTATATCATCTGTGAGTGGTGTGCTTCCACTCATCCTTCAGCACGCACATGCTCTAAAAGATCTCCCTTTCTCACCACTCTCTAGACTTCCTGTGTGCTTTGTTTATATTTGTTTCTTAGAGTATAACTTGCTGGAATGTGATTTTTTTTTTAATGTGTTTTTTCACCTTTTTGCATGATGCAAATATTTTTTCTTGTGTTTATTAATCTATTTCCACTACAGGATTGTGAGGCTTCGTGGAATAATAAAAGGCTAATGGAGTTTAGAGCTATACAGACCCAAATTCAGAGCCTAGCTGAGCAACTCTGGCCAAATTACTTAGCCCCACCTCTACCACCACCACACTTCTATACTTATTCATTTAATTCTTATTTATAAAGTATATGAATAAAATATGGTAGACAATTATTACATGTTCCTATTGATACTTTACACTTTTATTCTTGAGGTCAGCAGCTATGCCACACTTTATTTATCTGTGTAGTTTTTCAATTCTTTTTGAAATGAGGCAGGATATAATAAATAATCTCTGTGCCTGTCACAGTGCCTGGGATGGCACATAGTAGGCTCTTAATTTTTTAGTGTGTGAATGATGTCAGTGCTTATTCTGTGGAAATCTTAGTAATAAATAAAACATCCTATTCTCTTTGTTGAATTACTGGTGTATACTGTGAGTTATTTTCCTTAGTGATACTTAGGGAGTCCAAAAGGAAGAACTCTCCTCTCTCAGGCATCTGTGAAATCAGATTCTAAACTATTGCGACTGGACTCCCCTGGTGGCTCAGTGCTAATCCACCTGCCAGTGCAGGAGACACAGGTTCGACCCCTGACCCAGGGAGATCTCGCATGCTGTGGAGCAACTGTCGAGTTTGTGCTCTAGAACCTGTGCTCCGCGACAAGAGAAGCACCCCAGTGAGAAGCCCCTGCACCCCAGCTAGAGACTAGTCCTCACTTGCTGCAACCAAAGAATTGCCCTCATGTAGAGCCTGGGTCTCCTGCATTGCTGGCAGATTCTTTGCTCCTGAGCCACTGGAAAGCCCTGGTAGAATACTATGTGGCCATTAAAAATAATGTAGAATTCTTAATTATAAGGAGAATTCCATGTTATGATTAGTTCAGTTCAGTCTCTCAGTCATGTCCAACTCTTTGCAACCCTATGACCTGCACTTTGCCAGGCTTCCCTGTCCATCACCAACTCCTGGAGCTTTGCTCAAATTCATGTCCATCGAGTCGGTGATGCCATCCAACCATCTCATCCTCTGTCATCCCCTTCTCCTCCTGCCTTCACTCTTTCCTAGCATCAGGGTCTTTTCCAAGGAGCCAAAGTATTGGAAGTTCAGCTTCGGCATCAGTCCTTCAGATGCATATTCAGGATTGATTTCCTTTAGGACTGACTGATTTGATCTTGCAGTCTAAAGGACTGTCATGAGTCTTCTCCACCACCACAGTTTAAAGTGCATAAAAAAGTGATACAAATAGTATATACAAAAAATAAAAAATAGAATGTATGGTATGAGCTTACTTTTATTTAGGAAAGTCACTGAGTTTATAATAAGTGATGTCTTCTTTTTGCTTATTTATACTGTGTAATATTTTTATAGTGGCTGTATTGTGCTTTATAATAAAAAAGATCAAAAGCAAAACTGAAATATCTTTTAATAATATCTTAACAATACCTTTTATTGTTCCATTTACAGGGAGATTCCATGGAGCTGGAAATCTGGTGTCTGGAAATGAATGAAAAGTAAGTGCTCTAGGAAGCTCAAACTGATGTTCTGCGACAACCAGGAGGGGTGGGATGAGGTGCGAGACAGGAGGAAGGTTCCAGAGGGAGGGGACATATGCATACCTATGGCTGACTCATGTTGATGCATGGCAGAAACCAATACAGTATTATAAAGCAGTTATCCTTCAATTAAAAATAAATTTTAAAAGTATGTAAGTGCTCTATCTTAGAATCCTTGGTTGTGGTAGCTGAGGATAAAGTGCACGGCATCACGTGAAAAGCAGGGCTTGTATCAGTCACGGAGAGTGTTCTGACCACTTAACAAAGCTGGTAGGTCTTTGCTACAGTTGGCTTCATGCTTGGCTTCCAGCCCAGGCACAGCAATGACCTTCAAAAGGAGTGTCGGTCCAGAGAGACTCAGACAACACAGGGAGAGGAGCAGAGAGAAAGCTGAAAAAGGATGTGTTGTTTTCCCAGAGTACACAGAGTTCTCTGATTAAATCCCCTGAGCTCTTGTAACAGGACGACTATGTTTTGTCTGTTCTCTGTGTGGCAGACATCCAGTAAGATTTCCCCTCACCCCTCCTTTAGACATGCTGTGTCGGTCACGGACTGGGAACGCGTGTTATTTTCCCCTCCATTTTCTTTTTTTCAGGGCAGATTAGCTGAATTCCCGCCCGATTTTCAAGAAGAATATATAGGAATATTGAGGAAATAGCAACACATCAAAGGAAAAATCTTTTTAATAACTATGAGTGGTATAGGCATTATTTTTCTTAAATAGCAATTGCCAGGTTGTAAAGATAGTACAGTGAAATTATGTTTGTACTTTCAGTAATACAACTGCAATATTGAATTACTGTTTTTAAGTGTTCTGCTTTATTTCTTTTGAAAGATAGCTGCTTCAAAGCTAGAAAAAAATATACTGGAGACCTTTTGTTGCCTACTTGCCTTTGTCTGCTGCATGGGGAAGTAAAACTTTGGTCAACATCAACAATTTGTTGGTGAGCTGACAAAGCACTCTGATTACAAGTTTAGTTCAGAAGATGTTTTGATTATAAATTTAATCTTATACAGTTCCAGCATTTAATTAGCAGCTATCTCTTTTGACTGTAATACTCTGTAAAATGTTATTTAGGCTGTAAATCAAGTTATATTGTATCCGAATTTATGAATAATGCTAACAGATTTTTTTTTTGAGTTTTAAATATTGAAGTATTAAGTTGATATTTAATGTCATGTTAGTTTATAGTGTACAGTAGGGTTATTCAGTTAGACATTCTAATGCTGACAGACAACGTCAGTCACTCCATGGAGCATAACTCACGTCTCTATCCATTGCATTTTTGTTCTTTGTTTTATGTTAGCTGAGTAGGAGAATGCTGATAGTGTCTTTGCTCCTCAGGTGTGATAAAGAAATCAAAGTTTCCTATGCCGTGTACAACAGATTGTCATTGCTGCTGAAGTCTCTGCTTGCTATAACTAGGGTGACACCAGCTTACAGACTCTCCAGAAAGCAAGGGCATGAATATGTCATCTTATACAGGTAAACAGCTCACCTTCATGAGTCACACTTTGGACTCATCAATTTGCACATTGTCTGACCAGCATTCAGGTATTCCATGATTAATTTTTGGACAGATATTTGGATGGTTGATGCTATACCTGTACTGTGATTGCATATCTATTCTCCTTTAAGAACCTCAGCTTTTTCCAAAGCAACCAAGTTCTTTATCCTCTTATTTATACACAGTCTTGATTGCTATGGAAAGGATTTTTAAATCCTCAGGCAGTTTGGTCGCTCAGTTCAGTTCAGTTCAGTCGCTCAGTCATGTCCGACTCTTTGCGACCCCATGAATTGCAGCACGCCAGGCCTCCCTGTCCATCACTAACTCCCGGAGTTCACTCAGATTCACATCCGTCGAGTCAGTGATGCCATCCCGCCATCTCATCCTCTGTCGTCCCCTTCATGACCCCATGGACTGCGGCACGCCAGGCTTCCTTGTCCATTACCAACTCCGGGAGCTTACTCAAACTCATGTGCATCAAGTCGGTGATGCCATCCAACTATCTCATCCTCTGTCGTCCCCTTCTCCTCCCGCCTTCAATCTTTCCCAGCATCAGAGTCTTTTCCAGTGAGTCAGTTCTTCACATCAGGTGGCCAAAGTATTAAGTTTCAACTTCGGTATCAAATAAATGTTCAGGACTGATCTCCTTCAGAATGGACTGGTTGGATCTCCTTGCAGTCCAAGGGACTCTCACGAGTCTTCTCCAACACCACAGTTCAAGAGCATCAGTTCTTTGGCACTCAGCTTTGTTTATAGTCCAACTTTCACATCCATACATGACTACTGGAAAAACCATAGCTTTGACTAAACAGACCTTTGTCAGCAAAGTAATGTCTCTGCTTTTGAATATGCTGTCTAGGTTGGTCATAGCTTTTCTTCCAAGGAGCAAGTGTCTTT
This sequence comes from Raphicerus campestris, assembly GCA_006410735.1. NCBI lineage: Eukaryota > Metazoa > Chordata > Mammalia > Artiodactyla > Bovidae > Raphicerus > Raphicerus campestris. Next base: position 323,646 of record SJYW01056985.1, on the reverse strand, counting down.
TAATTTCATGGCTGCAGTCACCATCTGCAGTGATTTTGGAGCCCCAAAAAAGAAAATCTCTCACTCTTTCCATTGTTTCCCCATCTATTTCCTATGAAGTGAAGGCATCACTGAGTTGGACATGAGTTTGAGGAAGCTCTGGGAGTTGGTGGTAGACAGGGAAGCCTGGTGTGCTGCAGTCCATGGGGTCACAGAGAGTTGGACACAGCTGACCGACTGGCCTGACATAGGTTGCTGAATGGACCAGAGTGC
>SJYW01056985.1:296659-321530 GCA_006410735.1 Raphicerus campestris | reverse complement strand
CCCCTGTTTTATGGTGTCTGTCACTTGCGTGCATGTATTTCAGATACATTTCTTTTCTTCCATTCCAGACTGTAATCTGTGAGACCTAGGATTCAGATTCATCCTAGGATTTGCCCCTAGTTTATCTTTATCTCATCCCTAACATCTAACCTTAGGCTTTGTAGATTGTCAGAGCTTAGTTTTTATTGAACATACCCGTGTATGTGTTTAATTTTCAACAGTAGTGCTTCAAAAATATAAAAGTACATTTTAAGTGTTTTATAATTCAGACTTTTTGCTAATATAGACTGGCCTTCCCAGGGAGACTTATGGAAATGTTCTACTGTGTTTAGATTTTCACAGTTTTAGAATAGTCTTGCCTATTTGTTCAGTGATGGAAAAGATATTCTAATTTCTTAGTCAGTTTACTTTGGAATGATGGAATGACTTTCGATAAGCAGAGTGAGCCCACTTTGATTGAAGATCACACTTCAACTTCTAGTGACTTCTACTCCATATTTGAAAGTTGCTAGGAAAGTGGATCTTAAAAGTTCTCATCACAAGAAAAAAAAAAGTTACTGTGAATGATGACAGATGTTAACCAGACTTAGTGTGTGATTATTTTGCAATGTGTACAGATATTGACTCATTATATATCCTTGAAACTAATATAATGTTGTGTGTCAGTTCCAGAACTATCTGCCAATTTTGTTTGTATATTCTCTATTTCCCAATAGGTGTACTTTACAAAGGGCTCCCAGGTGGTGCTAGTAGTAAAGAACTCACCTGCCAACGCAGGAGACATAAGAGATGCGGGTTCAATCCGTGGGTCAGGAAGATCCCTTGGAAAAGGGCATGGCAACCTACTCCAGTATTCTTGCCTGGAGAATCCCATGGACAGAGGAGCCTGGCGGGCTACAGTCCATGGGGTCACAAAGAGTTGGGCACAGCTGAAGCAACTTAGCGTGCATGCATGTATATAACTTTACAAATATGCTGCAGAAGCAGGAATAAGAGGTCACACTTAATTTTTATTTTTCTAATTTTTTAACCAGTCCTCTCCATAACCATCCTCATGCCTACAGCTTAATCAAATAGTAGCAATACTGCTCCATTCGGAGAGATGTTCATGCAGATGAGAAAAGAAGGGTTGGTTTTGTCGACTTTGTTTCTAGATGTTTAGTATGCAGGCCCGTAGAATAAAGAATCAAGTAACATTTTCTTCTTTCTTCCCTACAGAATATATTTTGGGGATGTTCAGCTGAATGGCTTAGGGGAAGGTATGTATCAAGGTAAAAGACATTTGTAATCTTGCTAAGTGTTCTCCTGACCAGAGATGTGCTTGGATGCTGCCTGTAATACTACATAGCTTGTGATTTTAGTATGTGTGATACAGGTAAGAAAAAGACAGGTAGGAGGTCTGGAGAGCCACCAGGGAATGACTGAATAATTTTCCCAAAAGTTCTAGTAACTCAGAATTCTTTATTATGCTTTATATGATTGTTTTCCTCATTTTCCATAGTGATCATGTTAAACGTTTCTGATGAGCATCAATAATTTTGAAAAATTGGAAGTGAAACCAAGAAAACTAGGAAAGTTTTATTGTAATGCCCTGGCTTTTTTCTGTGCTTAGTTCTGGCGTGGCAGCTTGGGTGGGAGTGCAGTTGCTTCATAAATTGAGGTATTTGTGTGAGGAACTCTCTGTGCCCCTTAATGTCTTATTGGCATATCTAGACAGGGTTGGTTAGGACTTGTTTAAGTTTTAGGACTAATAATCATTTCACCTCTTTGAAGGTAGTTTTATCAGGAAATAGATGCTTTTTCCCCTGCCAATATTAGGTCAACTTAGAATAAATTAAAATAAAATTATATGTATACACATACACATATATATGAAATTGAGGCTGCTGCATTCAAGGTAGCTGAGTGGGTCATGCTAGAGGTTGTACAAGTGGCTGAATGGTTCAGGGAAAGACGTACTGATGGTAGTGTCAGTATTGTCTGGAAAAAAGCTAATTATTTATCTCTTTTCCTAGGTTTCCAGACAGTTCGTGTTGGGACAGTGGGTACCCCTGTGGGCACCATCACTCTTTCCTGTGCTTACAGAATTAACTTGGCATTCATGTCCACCAGGTGAGGAAAGAGCCTAGGAATCCAACAGAACTCTTCCAAAAAAAAAAAAANTCCCCTGAGCTCTTGTAACAGGACGACTATGTTTTGTCTGTTCTCTGTGTGGCAGACATCCAGTAAGATTTCCCCTCACCCCTCCTTTAGACATGCTGTGTCGGTCACGGACTGGGAACGCGTGTTATTTCCCCTCCATTTTCTTTTTTTCAGGGCAGATTAGCTGAATTCCCGCCCGATTTTCAAGAAGAATATATAGGAATATTGAGGAAATAGCAACACATCAAAGGAAAAATCTTTTTAATAACTATGAGTGGTATAGGCATTATTTTTCTTAAATAGCAATTGCCAGGTTGTAAAGATAGTACAGTGAAATTATGTTTGTACTTTCAGTAATACAACTGCAATATTGAATTACTGTTTTTAAGTGTTCTGCTTTATTTCTTTTGAAAGATAGCTGCTTCAAAGCTAGAAAAAAATATACTGGAGACCTTTTGTTGCCTACTTGCCTTTGTCTGCTGCATGGGGAAGTAAAACTTTGGTCAACATCAACAATTTGTTGGTGAGCTGACAAAGCACTCTGATTACAAGTTTAGTTCAGAAGATGTTTTGATTATAAATTTAATCTTATACAGTTCCAGCATTTAATTAGCAGCTATCTCTTTTGACTGTAATACTCTGTAAAATGTTATTTAGGCTGTAAATCAAGTTATATTGTATCCGAATTTATGAATAATGCTAACAGATTTTTTTTGGAGTTTTAAATATTGAAGTATTAAGTTGATATTTAATGTCATGTTAGTTTATAGTGTACAGTAGGGTTATTCAGTTAGACATTCTAATGCTGACAGACAACGTCAGTCACTCCATGGAGCATAACTCACGTCTCTATCCATTGCATTTTTGTTCTTTGTTTTATGTTAGCTGAGTAGGAGAATGCTGATAGTGTCTTTGCTCCTCAGGTGTGATAAAGAAATCAAAGTTTCCTATGCCGTGTACAACAGATTGTCATTGCTGCTGAAGTCTCTGCTTGCTATAACTAGGGTGACACCAGCTTACAGACTCTCCAGAAAGCAAGGGCATGAATATGTCATCTTATACAGGTAAACAGCTCACCTTCATGAGTCACACTTTGGACTCATCAATTTGCACATTGTCTGACCAGCATTCAGGTATTCCATGATTAATTTTTGGACAGATATTTGGATGGTTGATGCTATACCTGTACTGTGATTGCATATCTATTCTCCTTTAAGAACCTCAGCTTTTTCCAAAGCAACCAAGTTCTTTATCCTCTTATTTATACACAGTCTTGATTGCTATGGAAAGGATTTTTAAATCCTCAGGCAGTTTGGTCGCTCAGTTCAGTTCAGTTCAGTCGCTCAGTCATGTCCGACTCTTTGCGACCCCATGAATTGCAGCACGCCAGGCCTCCCTGTCCATCACTAACTCCCGGAGTTCACTCAGATTCACATCCGTCGAGTCAGTGATGCCATCCCGCCATCTCATCCTCTGTCGTCCCCTTCATGACCCCATGGACTGCGGCACGCCAGGCTTCCTTGTCCATTACCAACTCCGGGAGCTTACTCAAACTCATGTGCATCAAGTCGGTGATGCCATCCAACTATCTCATCCTCTGTCGTCCCCTTCTCCTCCCGCCTTCAATCTTTCCCAGCATCAGAGTCTTTTCCAGTGAGTCAGTTCTTCACATCAGGTGGCCAAAGTATTAAGTTTCAACTTCGGTATCAAATAAATGTTCAGGACTGATCTCCTTCAGAATGGACTGGTTGGATCTCCTTGCAGTCCAAGGGACTCTCACGAGTCTTCTCCAACACCACAGTTCAAGAGCATCAGTTCTTTGGCACTCAGCTTTGTTTATAGTCCAACTTTCACATCCATACATGACTACTGGAAAAACCATAGCTTTGACTAAACAGACCTTAGTCAGCAAAGTAATGTCTCTGCTTTTGAATATGCTGTCTAGGTTGGTCATAGTTTTTCTCCCAAGGAGCAAGTGTCTTTTAATTTCATGGCTGCAGTCACCATCTGCAGTGATTTTGGAGCCCCAAAAAAGAAAATCTCTCACTCTTTCCATTGTTTCCCCATCTATTTCCTATGAAGTGAAGGCATCACTGAGTTGGACATGAGTTTGAGGAAGCTCTGGGAGTTGGTGGTAGACAGGGAAGCCTGGTGTGCTGCAGTCCATGGGGTCACAGAGAGTTGGACACAGCTGACCGACTGGCCTGACATAGGTTGCTGAATGGACCAGAGTGCTGGTGAAGAGGATGTATGGCAGAGTGTGAGAGCAGGGCCTGGACAGTCGGGGTCCCCATTAGCCAGGATCGTGTTGATGAGGAGCCGTGGGTGCTGGCCTCTGGCTTACATGCAGAGAGCTGATTTTGAGAAGAACTGGTATGACACGATGGAAGGACCACAGATTAGAGAGTTAACTAGTTCATTTGAAGTAATCTAGCAACCCTATGTGTGTTTACTTTTCGGGGCCTTTGTTCTCTTTTGGCCAAGTTGTAGAACTTGCAGGATCTTAGTTCCCCCCAGTCAGGGATTGAACCTGGGCCCCTGACAGTGGAGGCAGAGATCTTAACCACTGGACCACCAGGGACTCCTTCCCCTATCTGCTTGTTCTTATAAATAGAATTATTTTACAACATAGCCACCCCATTCATTTACCTCTTATCACTGGCTGCTTTTGCAGTATGAAGGCAGAACTGAGTAGTTGCCCCAGACTGTATGGCCCACAAGTCTTAAAATATTTACTAACCGATCCTTTAAACAAAAGTTGGTTAACCCCCTGTTTTATGGTGTCTGTCACTTGCGTGCATGTATTTCAGATACATTTCTTTTCTTCCATTCCAGACTGTAATCTGTGAGACCTAGGATTCAGATTCATCCTAGGATTTGCCCCTAGTTTATCTTTATCTCATCCCTAACATCTAACCTTAGGCTTTGTAGATTGTCAGAGCTTAGTTTTTATTGAACATACCCGTGTATGTGTTTAATTTTCAACAGTAGTGCTTCAAAAATATAAAAGTACATTTTAAGTGTTTTATAATTCAGACTTTTTGCTAATATAGACTGGCCTTCCCAGGGAGACTTATGGAAATGTTCTACTGTGTTTAGATTTTCACAGTTTTAGAATAGTCTTGCCTATTTGTTCAGTGATGGAAAAGATATTCTAATTTCTTAGTCAGTTTACTTTGGAATGATGGAATGACTTTCGATAAGCAGAGTGAGCCCACTTTGATTGAAGATCACACTTCAACTTCTACTCCATATTTGAAAGTTGCTAGGAAAGTGGATCTTAAAAGTTCTCATCACAAGAAAAAAAAAAGTTACTGTGAATGATGACAGATGTTAACCAGACTTAGTGTGTGATTATTTTGCAATGTGTACAGATATTGACTCATTATATATCCTTGAAACTAATATAATGTTGTGTGTCAGTTCCAGAACTATCTGCCAATTTTGTTTGTATATTCTCTATTTCCCAATAGGTGTACTTTACAAAGGGCTCCCAGGTGGTGCTAGTAGTAAAGAACTCACCTGCCAACGCAGGAGACATAAGAGATGCGGGTTCAATCCGTGGGTCAGGAAGATCCCTTGGAAAAGGGCATGGCAACCTACTCCAGTATTCTTGCCTGGAGAATCCCATGGACAGAGGAGCCTGGCGGGCTACAGTCCATGGGGTCACAAAGAGTTGGGCACAGCTGAAGCAACTTAGCGTGCATGCATGTATATAACTTTACAAATATGCTGCAGAAGCAGGAATAAGAGGTCACACTTAATTTTTATTTTTCTAATTTTTTAACCAGTCCTCTCCATAACCATCCTCATGCCTACAGCTTAATCAAATAGTAGCAATACTGCTCCATTCGGAGAGATGTTCATGCAGATGAGAAAAGAAGGGTTGGTTTTGTCGACTTTGTTTCTAGATGTTTAGTATGCAGGCCCTTAGAATAAAGAATCAAGTAACATTTTCTTCTTTCTTCCCTACAGAATATATTTTGGGGATGTTCAGCTGAATGGCTTAGGGGAAGGTATGTATCAAGGTAAAAGACATTTGTAATCTTGCTAAGTGTTCTCCTGACCAGAGATGTGCTTGGATGCTGCCTGTAATACTACATAGCTTGTGATTTTAGTATGTGTGATACAGGTAAGAAAAAGATAGGTAGGAGGTCTGGAGAGCCACCAGGGAATGACTGAATAATTTTCCCAAAAGTTCTAGTAACTCAGAATTCTTTATTATGCTTTATATGATTGTCTGTTTTCCTCATTTTCCATAGTGATCATGTTAAACGTTTCTGATGAGCATCAATAATTTTGAAAAATTGGAAGTGAAACCAAGAAAACTAGGAAAGTTTTACTGTAATGCCCTGGCTTTTCTCTGTGCTTAGTTCTGGCGTGGCAGCTTGGGTGGGAGTGCAGTTGCTTCATAAATTGAGGTATTTGTGTGAGGAACTCTCTGTGCCCCTTAATGTCTTATTGGCATATCTAGACAGGGTTGGTTAGGACTTGTTTAAGTTTTAGGACTAATAATCATTTCACCTCTTTGAAGGTAGTTTTATCAGGAAATAGATGCTTTTTCCCCTGCCAATATTAGGTCAACTTAGAATAAATTTAAATAAAATTATATGTATACACATACACATATATATGAAATTGAGGCTGCTGCATTCAAGGTAGCTGAGTGGGTCATGCTAGAGGTTGTACAAGTGGCTGAATGGTTCAGGGAAAGACGTACTGATGGTAGTGTCAGTATTGTCTGGAAAAAAGCTAATTATTTATCTCTTTTCCTAGGTTTCCAGACAGTTCGTGTTGGGACAGTGGGTACCCCTGTGGGCACCATCACTCTTTCCTGTGCTTACAGAATTAACTTGGCATTCATGTCCACNCCAAGAAAACTAGGAAAGTTTTATTGTAATGCCCTGGCTTTTTTCTGTGCTTAGTTCTGGCGTGGCAGCTTGGGTGGGAGTGCAGTTGCTTCATAAATTGAGGTATTTGTGTGAGGAACTCTCTGTGCCCCTTAATGTCTTATTGGCATATCTAGACAGGGTTGGTTAGGACTTGTTTAAGTTTTAGGACTAATAATCATTTCACCTCTTTGAAGGTAGTTTTATCAGGAAATAGATGCTTTTTCCCCTGCCAATATTAGGTCAACTTAGAATAAATTTAAATAAAATTATATGTATACACATACACATATATATGAAATTGAGGCTGCTGCATTCAAGGTAGCTGAGTGGGTCATGCTAGAGGTTGTACAAGTGGCTGAATGGTTCAGGGAAAGACGTACTGATGGTAGTGTCAGTATTGTCTGGAAAAAAGCTAATTATTTATCTCTTTTCCTAGGTTTCCAGACAGTTCGTGTTGGGACAGTGGGTACCCCTGTGGGCACCATCACTCTTTCCTGTGCTTACAGAATTAACTTGGCATTCATGTCCACCAGGTGAGGAAAGAGCCTAGGAATCCAACAGAACTCTTCCAAAAAAAAAAAAAAGGAACTTTTCCAAAGATATTAAAGTTGTTTTTCTTTCAACCACTCCCCTTCCTCGCCTCAGCTATGCGTAGAGTTCAGCGTTGCCATTGCTGTTAGCAACTGAGAGAACCCAGTTTCCAGATTGGAGAAGCTGAGTGTCCCAGAGCCAGCGTAGAAGTGGTTTATTTTCAGGGATGCAGGAGTTGAGGTTCTGTGGTTTATAGATAAGAGCAAAGGGATCTCTGAGGGTGTCAGGGGGTGTGACAAGGCATTCTAACAAATGTGGCCATCTGCTTACTGCATTACAGGCACTTTGAGAGGACCCCACCTATCATGGGCATTATTATTGATCACTTTGTGGACCGTCCCTATCCCAGCTCCTCGCCCATGCACCCCTGCAATTACAGGTGAGGAATGTGGAAAACTCTTTTCTAAACTGTGGCTGGCGGAAACATCCGTCTCGCACAGGCCTGTAGAGCACCTTTATCCGCACTCACTGATAGGCAGGGCACACAGATGGAGACCCCACGGGGAGGGAAGTGGAGTGGCTGACTGTATCCTTGCTGCTGCCTGTCAGGTACCCCTAGACGAAAGGTAGACCACGTCTCAGAAAATCCTTGGATATTTTGACCTAGACAGTAGATTTGACTTTTGGTTTGATTTTACTTAGAAACTCTGAGAGTGGCAGTAATGTGGAGAAAGAATATCCTTTGCAAATTAGGTGGTTTTCAGGTCACCATTGGCACAATTCAGTTTTATTCTTCAGAATCAAACATCTCCAGGCCTAGATCCCAGAAAACAGAGTTGTCGAGAGACTGGAATAGATGTATACCAAGGAAGATGCGACTTTTCTGTGAAGGGCTCTTGAAGTCGGATCAGTCTTTGTCTTTGGTGTCTGGATTTTTATTTCACTGCATTCTCTGTTGCTGAGGATTCTTTGGCCCTACACTGGCCAGGCTTTAAAAAAATGCTCTCAAAAGATATGTCAGGTGAAATGTTTGGATTTTTTTTTTTTAAGCCATCGTCAACCTCTAGATGCTGCTTTCTGAACATATTTGAAATTGTCAAGGGTTCAATGCACCTTTCTTGACATTAGGGACTGCCAGAAAGAATTCTTACCACAACTTGCACCCATATCTCAGCTCTCTTTGTGTCCTTTCTGAAATTGGCTGCCGTCAGTCAGTTCATGATTTCTTTCCCCCTCACCACAGAACCACCGGCGAGGACACTGGAGTAACGTGTCCTTCTGTGGAAGATTCTCAAGAAGTGTGCGCCACCTCCTTTTCCACCTCGCCTCCCTCCCAGGTAGGGGGAAACAGGTTAAGGCGTGGTGGTAGTTATTTGGTACATATATGGGCCTTATGAAATGAAAATTTCATGTGAAAATTTAGATAATCTCTTCTGGTGGTGGTGGTGGTGATTATTTCAAGGAGTTATTTTGAGGAGTAAAAGAGAACCTTCTTACCCAGCAGATAATACTGTAGTGTTTCTACAGTCTATAATCTTAACATGCAAGATTCCATGTAACTTTTAACTCCCTGGTGACATCTTAAAATTCCCTAGAAAACCAGCCACAGAAAACCCCTACAAAATCAGAACTGTGTTCTGGCACCGGAGAGACGCTGAAAGCAGCACCTGTTAGAACTAGCAGCTGCTTCTCTTTTTTTGGCCGAACCCAGCAGCACATGAGATCCGGGATCCTCATTCCCTGACCAGGGATCGAACCCATGTCCCTGTGGTGAAAGCATGGAATCTTAACCACTGGACAACCAGGGAAGTCCCAGTAGCTGCTGTTTCTTTGAAGTGGTTCCGAAATATGGTTCCTAATAATGGAAGGAGCAAAAAACAAGCCCGTGGTCACTTAGCATCAAATGCCATTAAGACCCGAGCTCTGCAGTTTCCCTTAACAGGTACATAGACACCTGCTTGTCTGCATCCCCTCTCTGGACGTGATTAACCGTTAACTTTTCACTAGGCTCCATCTCCAGTGTCACAGCCAGTTTCAATAAAGCACAGGCTCCAAGCAAAGCGAACACTTTCCCCAGAGAAGTGTATGATATACATGTGGTTCTGAGACTGCTTCAGATAAGGAGTCGTTTTTTCCAGCTGACTGAATTTTAGGGCACGTTTCTTCCCTTTCACCCGAGATTGCTCATCATCTACCCATTGCCTGCCTCTCTTTTTTTCCCTCCTCTTTCCTTGCATATTAGATGGTTCCCTAAGTGAATTCTGTTTTCCTTTAAATTGGACTCATGCGTGTGTGCATGCTAAGTCACTTCAGTTGTGTCCAGCTCTGTGTGACCCTATAGACTATAACCTGCTAGGCTCCTCTGTGCATGGGATGCTCCAGGCGAGAATACTGGAGCCCTTCTCTAGGAGATCTTCCCAACCCAGGGATCCAAGCCACGTCTGTTACATTTCCGGCACTGGCAGGTGGGTTCTTTACCACTAGTGCCACCTGGGAAGCCTAAATTAGCTCCTGATTATCCTTTTTCACCATCTTACTTTCGCCATCTTACTTGGGGGTGTCGGACCCAACAAATTAATTAGCTATCCATACATTTTTATCCTCTATATTTTCATTAAGAAAAAATTAAAATTTATTTCATCTTGTACTTTTAGATAATAAATTAAAAGTATAGTTCTAATTTGTTTTAAAAGCAGGGGTTAAGCACAAAAGCTAACTTATGTATGAAGGACTTTACCGAAATTCATGGANTTTTATCCTCTATATTTTCATTAAGAAAAAATTAAAATTTATTTCATCTTGTACTTTTAGATAATAAATTAAAAGTATAGTTCTAATTTGTTTTAAAAGCAGGGGTTAAGCACAAAAGCTAACTTATGTATGAAGGACTTTACCGAAATTCATGGATCACTGTTATTTCTAATGTGACAATTTAAAGTTTAAGAGAGTTTTGTGAAATTGTTTGGACAGTTTGGTTTGGGGGTGTAGGAGTTGTTATTCTTCCCCCTCCCCATTAATATATGTAGGCATACATATCGCCGATGCTCTGGAAGAAGGTGGCTTCTGGTATGCTTGCTGACAGGGAGCGATCCTGACCCAAAAAAGGAGGAAAGCCCACTTTCTTACTGGTGCACATTCGTGAGTTGATGGTTTTTTAAAATCATCAAAATATGAATACGTCATTTAATGCTCATTTAACAACTGATAAACTCATAAACAGTCTATAAACTTGGGAGATGTTAGAGATGATGAGCCTGGGGCTTTCACACATCAGTTTTTCTTTCTCTCTGATACAGTGGAAATTCAGCCTGACCCCAACGGTAAAGGGAAGTTAAGCTGTTTCTGTCACTGAGGTTTGCAGAAAGTTTTATTAACCTGTGTAAGGAGAGCCTGTGTGTTTCATGTTATCAGTTGCCTATTGTGTCTTGTTACAGTTTAAAAGTAGATTTCATCAAGATTTCATCAGAGAGAGCACCCAGTGGGTGAGCCTTGTCACTGCTCCCTGAGTACCTATAATCTAGACTATACAGTTTGATGCAGAAATACTCATTTTGAAGCTTGATGGTAGAACAGAGAGAGAAAAATCATTTACCACCTGGTCTCTTTGTTCCTGTAAATATTGAAATAGTTTCTTCTTTTGTTTAATCTAGGGAATCACATAAGTGTTCAGCAGTTTCTGTTTGGGCTTTTGTTGTGATCCAGTAAATACCTGTTAATGGGCTGGTTTTCTTTTGTTTTTCTAGTAAAGTAAGGATCATTGTGTCATTTGGGCACAGAGCTGACTTAATAAATAGTTGTGACTCAGAACCTGTACTGTATCTTGAGGTCCTACCTCCAATTCTAGGCATTAATTAATTAGCTAATTGGTGAGACTTAAAGATGAAACAGCAAGACCTAAAACCTATCATCTTGCCCATAATTAGCTTTGAAATTCTGAGTTTTGAAAATGCCCCAGCCTTTACTCCATCAAGTTCTTCTATACCCTAAGGGACTGTGAGCGTGTGCACACACGCACTCTGGTGCCTACACCTGCACGCCACCTCATCTTCCCTGAGCTGATGCAAGAAAGTTCGCCGCTGGGTCCCTGAGCGGGTCCCCAGCCAACAAGCCTCAACTGTTTAAACCTGAGCCTACAGATTCTGAGCCCCCAGAAAAAGGCTTTCAGTCTAATATCTTAGTCTCAGTGTCCTCATTCCTGTTTAGCATACCCTGTGTATGTTCTCAGGACCCTCCTGTTGGAAATTTTCTTAAAAAGACCCTCTTTTGACTAAAGGCAGACTAATGCTTGGTTCAGGCTTCAACAAGTCATAGCAGCTCAACTCAGCTTTGCTTTCCACTGCGTCAGGGAGGACGCCAGGGATGAACTCTCTACTTCACGCGCTTCCAAGCGGTCCTTTTCAGAAGGCAGTCACACAGCTTTCTCCCTGCTTCCCTCCTGACCTCACTGTGCATTTCAGCCTCTGCTGCTCCTGCCCTTTCTGGGGTTTCTTTCACTTCTTTCTCAAGCCCCTTCTTTTTTCTCCTGTCTCTCCTGTCTCCGTGTGTGTCTGTGCACAGTGTGTGCTTACAGCCACAAAGGCGCTTTCTCAGACCCCTGCTCCTGTGGTGACGGACACTCTGAGGGTCCCCACGGCAGGACTGGCCTTTTCCCACCAAGTGAGTCCATACTGGGAAGAAGGGGATACTATCAGATGGTTTCTCTTTATTTGAAAACTATAAATAAAGTACAGGGTATAGTTATTTAAATATCCCCAAGTGCTCCGTGGGTTATTTTGAGGTGCGGTAATTGATTTTTAACAGGATGCAGCCATTGCACAGCAGCCCAAAATAGGATTCCTCATTCGCCCCTCCTCCTACCATTGATGGGAAAAGTACATGGAGTTGTTTAGATCTTTTTTTTCCCAGATAAACCATCCAAGAGTGGTTTTCTTTCTTTTTCACTATAAATAGGAACCCTCCCAAACCCAGTGGTAATGGAAGGTGTGATTAAAAAAGATGCCTTGTGTTTCAAAGGGACCTCAGGGTCAAAGAAGAGACTAGAATGACCTGGGAAAACTGCTGGCTGTGGCTCCCAGTTCTGCCCAGACGGTGCCCCCCAGATCTGCTGGGCTGGAAACTGAGCCAGTTAGCTGAACCCCTGGGAGAAGGGAGAGCAGGGAGCTCCTGTGAGGCCTTGGGAGGGCACGGAGCTGAGGCTGCCAGCCCCACTGCAGATCAGTCTGTCTGCCTGCTCTCAGAGCAACGGACTGGTCTGTCTGTAACCCTCACATCAGGCCCTTCCCCGCAGCGCACGCACTGTGCGGCCGTGGGCTGGGACCCGCTCCTCACCCCACTGATCTGATCACTGGTCACGCTCTAGGAGTGCCTGTTTCCCCTCCTCCTTTCCGCGGCCCCTCTTTGTTTTTCTCTTGCTTAGCTCTCCAGCTCTCGCCTTTCCTATCAGCCTGCTGCCCTGGGCGTTGGATCCGCTGACCTGGCTTATCCAGTAGTGTTTGCTGCTGGCTTAAATGCCACACACCCTCACCAGGTATCTTTAAAGATGGGGAAGACACTAGGGGTTCCTGTCCTGCCTCCCCTGCCCAGGCACACTAGAGGGGCCTCTTGAGACACCCATGTTCTAAGTGTTCTGAACCAAAGCTCTTCTTTAACTTCGGAGGACTGAGATGATTCTGAGAGGCTGCTCTTACACTTGAGAAAGAAAAGAAGAGCTTCCCGAGTGTTTCCCCCTCTTTCCCTCTCTAGTCACTTCCGTGCATGCCTTCCATTAACTGAGCGAGCCCCAGAAAGGATCAAGATTTCCAAGGTTTCCTGCCCACTTGGTGGCAGCATTGGTGAGGGGAAAGCTGGACAGCCAATGCCATTGTGCTAGCCAGCAGGTCTCCCCTCCTGCCTGACGTTGCCGTGATTCACTGTATTTTTTCATTTTCCCCCAAAGCTAATGGTCCCCGGGAAGGAAGGTGGGGTACCCCTTGGTCCCAACCAGCCTGCCCACGGTGCCCAGGCTGACCAGGAGAGACTGGCAACCTACACCCCTTCTGATGGGGCCCACTGTGCCGCCACGCCGTCCAGCAGGTGAGTTCACGTTTTGGCTCGGCTGCTCCTCAGACCAGCCAGGGGCCTGTCCTCCCCAACACATCTGCTTATTTGGTATCAGCAAGTAAAGAGTAGCTTTCAGCATTGGCTCAGGCTTGGCATTTGCAGGGAAAATGTGGAATCCTTCAAATTCCTGATAAGAATCTTGCATTGCAGCTGGTGTGTGAGGGAGGCTTGCCCTGGGCACCACTACTGGCTTCTGACAGCAGGCAGCTGGGCTTGGCGCNCCAGGGCCCCAGCACTGAGGAGGGTGGAGGCCCTGGTAAGTTATTGATGCCCCCCACTCCCACCTCAGCCAGCCTCTCAGCCCTCCTTCCAAGGCCCAGAAGGGGAAGACCTCTGAGCCGTTGTCCTCTTTGAACTGTTGGCCTCTGCAGGCAGCAGCCTTTCTTCAGGACCCCTTCCATGAGAGGCCAGGGGGACTGAGCCAGACTTGGAGCCGAGCCTGGGAGGAGCAGGGCAACTGTCAAGGCCGGCCCTTGTCCTTCAGCCCTGTGCAGTGGCAGGTATGAGCCCTAGACCGACTTCCACAGCACCCCCTGACAGGGCTGGGACCAGTCGCGTCTCCAGGGGGAAGAGCCCCTCCCCGCCTCCAGCCGACTCCATTTGGAAATACTAAGCTATTACTTTAAAATGTATTCAAGAGATTTCCAATAAACTTTTTCTGTACTTTATCGCCTCCTGTCCTGCAAAAACCTACCCTCTTCCTCCCACGTCGCACAGCCCCAAGTCGCTGACAGGCTCTGGGGAGGGAAGAGAAGTGCCACGTGAGGTACGACAAGGTTTCAGAGCCTGACTGGCTGCTAGGGGTCCTGGGCTGGTCAGGAAATCTCGTTTTCTTTTTTTTGGTCGCACCATGGGGCACGTAGGATCTCAGTTCCCTGACTGGGTGTCGAATCCATGCCCCCTGCAGAGGGAGATGGGAGTCTTAACCACTGGATCACCAGGAAGGTCCCAGGAGACCCCTCTTAGAGCCTCGTTTTCCTTGTCTGGCCCCCTGGGAGCTTCCCCGGCCCTCAGCCAAGCCAGCTCCTCCCTGGAGCAGAAGGTGGAGCTGCCAACAAACCCAGGCAAGTGCTGTCTCGGTTGCCTCCCACGCCCTTCGGGCTGAAGCCAGGCCCCAGGGGAGGAGAGGGCAGGTTAGAAAATTCTAAATTCAGCTCAAAAGGGCTGAAAAGGATTGGCCCGCCTGCTGCTGCCACTTTGAGCCCTAGAGCCCTTGCTAGTCAAGAGAACTTCATGTGACGCTGCCCACGACCCCTGACCATGCATGCGTCCCACCCCAGGGTCAGAAGTGGTGGTTAGGACTGGCCTCGGAGTCCTCACCCTCCCATAAAGCAAAGTATTCAACTGTCCCACGTCTGGTGGCGTCCTACTCCTTTAAAGCACGTCCCGATGCTCTGCCCCTAGAGACCCACTGTTGCCAAGACAGGGGTAAACTGGCTTTTGAGTCACTTAGCAGAGGCCCTGCCAGAGCCCAACCCAAACAAACAGCTGTCTCCCAACCACCTGCCTCATCATTTCCCCACCCCACTGTTCCAAATAGTCACCCAGCTTAGAGTTGGGCAGACCCAGGGAGACAGATGGCCAGCACCTTCTGTTTGAGCTACCTGGACAAAGGGGGCGGGCTGAGGGGGACTGGCTTCCTGGAGCTCAATGCCTCAACGTTTATAACCATTGCCTTGATCGTACAGCCTTGGCCTGCCTTCCTCCGCCAAATCAAGCAATGAGATAAAAGAACAGGCCTGACGGAGGCCACCGTACCCTCCTGATTGCAATCAGCTGACAAGCAGCTAACAGCTGGAACTTGGTCACTGTGCCAAGTGAAACTCCAGCGTGTGCTCCTGTGACATACCAATTTTTAAAATTGTGGTAAAATACATATAAATTTTACCATCTTAACTTTTTAAATATTAATTTTGCAGAACCGGGTCTTAGCTGTGGCAAGTGGGATCTTTTAGTTACACGGTGTGAACTCAGTTGCGGCAGGTGGGATCTAGTTCCCTGACCAGAGATGAGACCCAAGCCCCCAGCACCGGGCGTATGAAGTCTTAGCTATTGGAGCACCAGGAGGTCCCTATCTTAACCTTGAAATCAAAGCCAAACCTGCTCAAAAGAGGAAAGCTGGATCTTTCATAGCCTCCACACGACTGGGTAGCAGATGGAAACAGCCAAGCTCTCCAGCTGAGGGAAATATGGGGAGGACCAGAATGGTCAGATGAGGGCCCCAACCCTGGCTGCTACCAGAGTGTGGGCCTGACACTTCATTCATCTGCGACATGACCATCATCCATTTCCACCGGGCACTCAGCCTGTTAGGCCGTGTGTACATATGGTTGGCCCTTGCACCTTTGGGTTCCACATCTGAGAGCTCCCCCAAACTTGGATAGAGAAATATTTGGAAAAAAGGAAATTCCAGGAAGTTCCAAGAAGCAAAACTTGAATCTGCTGCATGTTCGAAACTATTTACATGGCGTTTACATTGTATTAGGTATTCTAAGTAATCCAGAAATGATTTAAAGGAAAGATGTATGGAGGTTATATTGCAACTACTTCGCCACTTTATATATGGGACTCACACACCCTTGGATTTTGGTATCTCAGGGTGGGGGTGGCTAGAACACATCCCCCACATCTAGGAAGGACAACTGTATTTCTGATCTTCCTAGACACGAAGCAACAGTCTCAGCGATGGGACCAATTGTCAGTTGCATGACAATTACCTGTCAGAACTGGTTGCGAGTGATGGAACCAGGATTCAAACCCCGGCCTGACTCCAGAGCTTGTGCTGTGGCCCACCATAGTCCGCTCTGTTTGGGGGACAGAGGTCCTGGTTAATAGGATATAGCGCTTGGGGGCCAGCTGGAATGCTACAGGTGCAGAAAGAATGGAAGGTAACTGTTCACGCTTCTAAGCCTGGAAGACGCTCAGAAAGCTGCCTTCATACCAGCAGGATGTGGAAGGGGTCAGATGGGCGGGGTGGAGGCTGCCTGTGGCCCCTCTGCCACAACCCCACACTGTACCTCCCACCCGGTTCTGAGCCTCCATGCCCACTTCTATGATCAGCCAGATGCAAAGTTTTCCATCTCGATTTTTACTGAAATATAAAAAGTGCAAAGGTAAAATACATGATTGGTGCCAAGGAAGTCATTAAGTATGAATGTGAACATTTGATTCACAGTACAGGTCCCCCGCATCCCCAGGGTAAAGACTAGTGGTGAGGGCGGGGTGGGGGGTGGGGACAGGAGAGAGACCAAACAGATCCACGAGGCTCCCCAGTCAATGGGATGGTGAGCAACACCTGATATACAAAGGCAGGCAGACAGCAGAAGCCTGGGCCTGGCCTGCAGACAGAGCGGCTGGCAAAAGCCACATCCATCCTCGGGGGTCCTGACATACCAGTGTCCTGGGGACAGAGCCCAGTGAGTTCAGGTCCCAGGCCACACCCGGCTCACAGATGGGGCAGGGCTAGTCAGTGAGGCCTCCACAGTGTGGGCTCTGGCCAAGGCCTCAGGAAGGAGGTTCACCAGGAAGGGACAGCTGGAAAGAGAGGCCTCCGCCATCACCAGGTCCAGTGGGAGGCTGCTAGAACTTACCTGGCAGGGGCCAATCTAAACAGCAAAGTCTCTACCCGGCCCCTCCAGGAGTCTGCAACTGGAGGAAGGAGCCACNAACCCCACACTGTACCTCCCACCCAGTTCTGAGCCTCCATGCCCACTTCTATGATCAGCCAGATGCAAAGTTTTCCATCTCGATTTTTACTGAAATATAAAAAGTGCAAAGGTAAAATACATGATTGGTGCCAAGGAAGTCATTAAGTATGAATGTGAACATTTGATTCACAGTACAGGTCCCCCGCATCCCCAGGGTAAAGACTAGTGGTGAGGGCGGGGTGGGGGGTGGGGACAGGAGAGAGACCAAACAGATCCACGAGGCTCCCCAGTCAATGGGATGGTGAGCAACACCTGATATACAAAGGCAGGCAGACAGCAGAAGCCTGGGCCTGGCCTGCAGACAGAGCGGCTGGCAAAAGCCACATCCATCCTCGGGGGTCCTGACATACCAGTGTCNGGCTCCCCAGTCAATGGGATGGTGAGCAACACCTGATATACAAAGGCAGGCAGACAGCAGAAGCCTGGGCCTGGCCTGCAGACAGAGCGGCTGGCAAAAGCCACATCCATCCTCGGGGGTCCTGACATACCAGTGTCCTGGGGACAGAGCCCAGTGAGTTCAGGTCCCAGGCCACACCCGGCTCACAGATGGGGCAGGGCTAGTCAGTGAGGCCTCCACAGTGTGGGCTCTGGCCAAGGCCTCAGGAAGGAGGTTCACCAGGAAGGGACAGCTGGAAAGAGAGGCCTCCGCCATCACCAGGTCCAGTGGGAGGCTGCTAGAACTTACCTGGCAGGGGCCAATCTAAACAGCAAAGTCTCTACCCGGCCCCTCCAGGAGTCTGCAACTGGAGGAAGGAGCCACCACCCATCTGAGGACCTGAGTCAGCCAGCAGGGCCCCCTGTGACTCCACAACAGATGAGGCCAAGGATCTGTCAGAGTTGGGAGGGAGGAGAGGCAAGGCGGGGGGTGGGCGAGGGGCTGACTGGACCCTAGGGGGCTGTCGGGGCTGAGAGTGGGGCGTCTCTTCTGAACGGAGGCAGGGACGCAGCCCCATCACCCAAGCTCCCAGTCCTGGCAGGAGAACCAGGGGACGGTGAGGACACTCTGGGGGCAGTACCCTCTGGGAAAGGTGGACCCAGGATGTGCGGAAGACAAGGCCGCTGTGGGACTCCAGCCTGCCATCCATTTGCTGTGGAAGTGCCAAAGGCTGAGCCATTAGAGAGGAGATGACAAGAGCAGGGTGCCTGCCACCAGGCCTGAACCCAGACAGGAAAGAGCCTCAGCAGGGCCAGTCCAGCCAGCTTAGCCTTTCGCTCCCCAGCAGGTAGAAGGGAGAGGACCAGCCCCGGCTACCAGCCCAGCCGGCAGTGATTCTGGCATCTCCAGTTGTCAGGGAGAGAGGCAGGAGGAAGCAGGGGAGCGGCTGCTGGGGCCAGTTCCCCCGGCCGAAGAGCTGCGGCCAGCTCCGCAGAGCCTCGCAGGAGCCAGGGACCCAAGGAGGCAGTGAGAAGTATAAGGCGAAGAGAGAAGGTCTTGTGGTTACAGTGAGGCCTCCGGGCCGGCCAGGTTGGCCAGCTAGAAAGGGAGGAGGAGCTGTCTGGGGGGGGCTCCAGCTTCCCTCTCTGAGGGGACTCAGAGCCCCTTTTCCAGGCAGGACCCCCTGGCTCCTGTAAGGCTGAAGCCAGGAGGGAGAGTCCAGAGTGGGGGCTGCCGGAGCAGGGGGCGGGGCAGGGCGGGCACTCAGAGCCCCTTGGCGTCGGGGCTAGGAAAAAGCTCCCCTTGGTGATCCAGGAGGAACTTAGTGAACGTGTTGATGGGATTAATAGCCTTGAGGGTGATGGCGGCGTCCTTGGCCCACAGCAGGTTAGGGCCGAAGACGACGGCCAGGTTAGTGTTGGTCATCTTGTTCTGGTCAGAGAGGGCCGAGATCTGCGGGAGGAACGGCGGGGTTGGAGGGGGCGCTGCAGCTGGAAACCACAGACCCTGCCTCCCGCGCCGACACCCAAATCCAGGAGCAGCGCCCCCCACACCCCCTCCAGTCGAGCGGAGAGGCCGGCGCCCAGCCCTACCTGCACGAGGAAGGCGGTGAGGAAACGCAGCACCAGGAAGTTCTCCTCGGGCAGCGTTTGCAGGGCCTGCAGCGTGGCCTTCACCCTCTGACTCTCGTCGATGTCTGTGAGGAACGGGCGCCTGGGTCACACGGGCCCACGGCCAGACTGGCTCGGGAAGCCCTATCAGGAGGCTCGAGGGAGACCCCCAACCAGCCTTTTCCCTGGGCAGACAGGCGCGCCTTGAGGCCAGCTGCGACCCCACCGTGCGGACGCTGGGGAGGGGAGAGGGGGCCACTCACTGAGGAAGCCCACCACGTGCGAGTAGAGGTCAAAGGTGAGCAGGGGCTCGGGGAGCTCGCGGAGGAATGTCTTGAGGATGACTGCCGGCAGGTGCAACTCGTTGTACTGCTCGAAGTCCACAGGCAGCCCTGGAGACGCGAGGGCGGGGCGCGGAAAGGCGCTGGGCGGGGCCCGGAGCCCAGCAGCCAATCCTGGCCGCCCCCTTGGTCACAAGCCCCGCCTCCCTCGAGACAGGGGCACAGGGCCGGCCGGCCGCCGCGTGGGGGCCCTGAACACACACCACGGCCGTTCCTCGCCTCCCTCCAGAAACCTCATCTAGGAGGAAGTGGGTCTGGGACAAGCAGGCAGGAGTGACACCCGTGTAATCACACCAAATGCCACAGAAACCACACACACGCGCGCACACACAATCTGCACCGGCCCTCGGGTTCAGCACATCCGGGGGGGCCACTTACCCATGTTGTACTTGTGCTGAACTTCCCGGACAACCTGGGTGTTGGCCGACCTCCGGAAAATCCCCTCAGTGGTGAGACCTGGCAAACGGCCGGGCCTGGTGAGTCTCAGAGCTCTGGGGCGCCGTGTGGATCCCCCAAACCCTTCCGCGCGCGCACCCTGCCCTCGCGCGCGCCTTGGGTTTCCCATCCGGGTCAGGGCGGGTATTGGTGCACGTGGGACCCCGCCCAGCCCTGCCCCGCAGCTCCCCAGGGCGGAGGGCGCGCCGGGCACTCACCGTGGGCCCGCAGGTAGGCAACGGTCTCCCGCAGCACAAGCGGAATGGGCTGCTGCTCTGGGTTCTTGTCCCGAAGCCTGCGGGCACGAGGCTGTGAGGGCCCTGCCGCCCTCCCGGCCCCCTGATGCTGGCCCCACCCCGCCTTTCGCGTACTCACTGCTGTAAGGAGACCCCGAACTGCTGGTTGGGCAGAGGGGGCCGTGGTGGCATGGGCTTGGGGGCGGTCGCGGGGCTCTTCTGTGTAGACTTGAGGAAGTCGTCATACCTGCGGGAGAAGTGGGGAGGGTCGGGCCAGCAGTGGGGAGGGTCGGGCCCCCGGCCTGACTCGGCGGTCACTATGGCAACTCTTGTGTGTCAGACACTGGTCTGCCTTACATGGATGACTTCATTCAGTCCTCCCACCGACCCTGCTTTGCCCAGGACTAAGTGAAGACTTCAGAAAGACTCATCACCGCGCGGGAGCTGAGCTCCGCGTGTCAGACGGCAGCTTCCCACTGGCTCTCTTACCCAGGGTGTGTCTGTATCTCAGGGCTACTCTCTCACCTTGTCCCCCTCTCTCCTCCCCCTACTCTGTCCACTAGGGAGGGGGGCTCCAGGGTGAGGGAGCTGTGCTGTGTACATAGAGCGTATTCACGTGGCTGTACAACAGAAACGAACACAACGCTGTAAAGCGATTACACGCCACTTAAAACTAAAAATACAAAAAGATTCAGCGACACAGCTTCTCAGCAGCAGATGCGGGACCTGACCTCGCTCACTCTGACCCCATGTGCTGCCTTTCTCATTACATCTGCGTCCTAGGTATATCCTGGGGGTCTCAAGGCTGCTTCTCCCCTTGGCCAGCACACCCTCCCCCGACAGGCATAACCTGCATGTAGAGTGCCCGCTGGGCACACACAGCCCCCGCCCAGCCTCACTTGAGCACTTGGCGGGGGATCCCCAGTTGTTCCAGCTTCACGTGCTCACTCAGCTCACTCAGGTAATTCACGTAGAAGATCTTCTGCCCGAACTTGAAGCTGTTGGTGGGAAGAGAGCGCATGTGGGTCCAGGGCGGGCTGGCTCCAGCAGGCCTCTGCGCGCGCTCAGCGGCCCACCCGGGTCAGGCCTCTGCCTGACCAGTCTGTCCCCAGAATGGGTGGCTTCCTGCCTGACCAGTCTGTCCCCAGAATGGGTGGCTTCCTGGGGACCTGCTTCACAGCTCACAGTGGGGCATGAGAGACCAGTGCCCGCCCTGGACCCACACACCTAATGATGGGCTTAAAGAGGATGAGCAGGGTCTTGATGAACATGGTGGGGTGCACGATGTACAGAGCCTTGATGTTCTTCTTGTACCTGCAGAGACAGAACAGGCGCTCAGGGGACAGGCACAGAGCCGGGCCTTGATATATGTTTCCTGACTCGATGACTCGCGGGAGGCCTGCCAGGTGAAGTGCCACTGCGGCCCTATTTTACACACTGGAAAACAGGCTCGGAGAGCTTAAGGAGCACGAAAGGTCACGGAGGGAGTCAGCAGAGAAACGGATTTAAGCCCAGGCCGTTCCAAGTTGGGAGTCTTGGTGTTTCATCTACCCAGGTTGGGGGGCACCCACCTCCCCCGGGGCATGGAATACACACTCCTGCCCAAGCAGGGGGCAGCCCAGCATAGGGCGGAGGTGCTGGCCCCCCGGGGCCCTGGAGCTTCCCCCAAGGGCCCCACCCACTTGCGGTCAAACTCCCGGTAGGCGTCCCGGAGCCAGCTGAAGGAGGGCTTGTTGTCGCTGGTGAGGCCGTGGTGGAGGTACAGCAGCGTGTAGTCGCTCTCCACGTACTGGTCCAGGGTGTGCTTCAGGTACCTGCGAGAGACAGCCCCACTCAGGCCTGCCGTGCCCACAGGGAGGCCCGGGCAAGACAGGCCCCACGCCCCGAGAAGCCGCCCCCTCCGCCCGCCCCGCGGTCCGCGGGTCTGTTCTGGGGGCACAGCTGGTCACCGTGTTGTGGTGGACGAGGAACAGCTGGGCTGGGCGAGGAACAACAGTTCTCCTGAGCACTGACTAGAAGTCAGGAGACCAGGACTCTTCCTGCAGCCACCTCACATACCTCCAGTCAAAATGGGAACAGCCTTTCCCCTCACGGGATCGCTGTGAGTCAGTGATGATGGCGGTCACCATTCGTTAGGATTCAGGTTTCAGTGTCTCCCGAGCACTCTGCATACACCATCTCATGCCTTCCTCATTATAATGGAGGCTGACACTATTCCCCTCTTACAAGTGAGGGCAGTGAGGCTCAGAGAGGTCAAGCTTGTGGGAGCGCCGGGAGGTGAGCTGACTCCAAGTGTGGCCACGCCGATCATGGGGCAGGTCTGCCTTTCGCGCCCGCAGGGCTGGCGCGGAGCGCTGTGAACCGGGACCGGAGTGCACACGGGCCTCCTCTCCTGCTCCAGGGTCTTATGTTTTCTGGACAGCTTGTGGACCCAGGACCCACAGTTCAAATTCCCAGTCCTCACAGCACAATACCTACCATCTAATGCAAACACACACGCTGGGCTCATCTGAGGTGGGGAAGTAGGAAGTGACTGAATATGAATTCCAGAGAGGGACAGGAGCCCTGGGGAAAACCTACGTCCCGCCTGGCCTACAGCTCCCGGGTCCCAGGAGGAACGCTGCCCCAGGTGGGGAGGCTAGGCTCGCAGGAATGCTAAGGGCTTCCAAGGAGACACGGGGAAGGAGGAAAGGAGCTGGGGAAAGTCCCCAAGGATGGGACTAAGTGCCCAGACACAATCTGACCTAACCCAGAGAGGATAACCTGAACATTGGTCTACGGGTGCCCAGCTGGGACAGCACTGGTGGGCGTGAGAAGTGTCTGATGCCGGACTGATTATCTTAATTCTGATCATCATCACTGCACAATAATTTACCCCTTATACACACTGAGCACTTTGCAAAAAAAGCTGTCACATAAAAAGAGGGCATTTTGCAACTGTAAAACAAGTCAGGGGCTTCCCTGGTGGGGCCGTGGCCTCAGTCCCTGGTGGGGGAACTAAGAGGCCGCGTGCCGCACGACTGATTTATTTACAAAGATAAGTAAAAGAGCCAAGGTTGTAATAAAAATACACTCATCCTTTGATAAATGTTATGACATTTGGGAGGGCAATGAAGTGATGTTTATCAGAAGCTATAAAATGTTCATACTGTTTGACCTGGTAAAAATGTGTCCAGGAATTTATCCCAAGAAACTAATTAGAGATGGACAGAAGTGTTTTAATAAAAGGCTGCTCATTATAGCCTGTTTTATAATGGGGGGGAAAATGAGCACCAAACTCAGTGTCCAAGAATAGGGAATTGGTTAAATAAATCACAGGACATCTATAAATAGAATAACCCACAGGATGTTTCTGCAGACAGAACCAATCTGTGAAGCTAGATGTAAGAACAGTGGTTACACTTTGGGGCAGTGACTGGAAGAGCAAAGGGAGGTTTGTGGGTGTGGATGACATGGGTATATTTAATTTTTGACAATTCATCAAGTAGTATACATAATGTGCTTGCTTTCCTGGATACATATATATCGATAATTTTTTAAAAAGATGTCCTTGAGGAATGTCTAATGCTCAGAAGATAAAAACAGTATGTAATATATAAAACTGACTACAGAGTCCAATATATGTTACAGAAAAAAAAAATAGGACGTGAATACACTAAAATATTACCAGTGGTAGGCAATATTTTATATATTTATTTCTCTCCAGGTGGTGGGTTTATGGGACATTTTATCGCTCTCTATACTTCTTAATCACTATCGACACTTTTCTAAATTCTTGAAATCTGTGATACAGATGAATACAATAGCATTTCATGTATATTTTCTTACCTAAGGCCCACCTCATCCCGTGAAGTGAGCACAATCCTTATTTTTATAGGGCTCAGGAGAGACCTGACCCAAGCACACAGCTAGCTAGAGGCAGGGCTGCAGTTTCATTGGTCTTCTGCATCCAAGCTTCAGGCACTTTCTGTTTCAACCCCCCAGATCTGACTGGACAGCTGGGAAAAGCCAAGCCTGAGATAATCAGACTAGAAACAAGATGACAGGACTGACGCGAGATGCAAGTGTCTCCTTGCCAGGCTGGGTGGAGGGGGTGAGACAGGACAGGGGACAGAGGGCTTCCTGAAGCCCCCGAGTAGGGGGCAGCCTCACCCGGCAAGATCGCTCCCGGAAATTGGGTGCTTTCCCACCTTCCCTCCTGACTTCTCCCACTCGGACCATCATTCGGCCAGGAGTCTGTCCCATGCCTTGCCAGATGCTGAGATAAAACCAGAGAGGAGGGCATGTGACTCAGCCCCCCTCAGGTGGGGGTCCCTGGCCTGTTCCTGGCTGGGCCGCAGGACAGGCCTAGGCAAGGCTCTGTGTGACTGAGGGCTGAGGAGCCCCAGGAGGAGGGCTGGGGAGACTAGAGGGAAAGCAGTCACACAGGCCTGCACAGACGCGGCCAGCCCTGGCGCACAGGCCTGCAGAGACTGCACGCCACCACCCCTGCCCTGCCCCCG
>SJYW01056985.1:260681-296310 GCA_006410735.1 Raphicerus campestris | reverse complement strand
TATTTTAAATATTTATTTCTCTCCAGATGGTGGGTTTATGGGACATTTTATCGCTCTCTATACTTCTTAATCACTATCGACACTTTTCTAAATTCTTGAAATCTGTGATACAGATGAATACAATAGCATTTCATGTATATTTTCTTACCTAAGGCCCACCTCATCCCGTGAAGTGAGCACAATCCTTATTTTTATAGGGCTCAGGAGAGACCTGACCCAAGCACACAGCTAGCTAGAGGCAGGGCTGCAGTTTCATTGGTCTTCTGCATCCAAGCTTCAGGCACTTTCTGTTTCAACCCCCCAGATCTGACTGGACAGCTGGGAAAAGCCAAGCCTGAGATAATCAGACTAGAAACAAGATGACAGGACTGACGCGAGATGCAAGTGTCTCCTTGCCAGGCTGGGTGGAGGGGGTGAGACAGGACAGGGGACAGAGGGCTTCCTGAAGCCCCCGAGTAGGGGGCAGCCTCACCCGGCAAGATCGCTCCCGGAAATTGGGTGCTTTCCCACCTTCCCTCCTGACTTCTCCCACTCGGACCATCATTCGGCCAGGAGTCTGTCCCATGCCTTGCCAGATGCTGAGATAAAACCAGAGAGGAGGGCATGTGACTCAGCCCCCCTCAGGTGGGGGTCCCTGGCCTGTTCCTGGCTGGGCCGCAGGACAGGCCTAGGCAAGGCTCTGTGTGACTGAGGGCTGAGGAGCCCCAGGAGGAGGGCTGGGGAGACTAGAGGGAAAGCAGTCACACAGGCCTGCACAGACGCGGCCAGCCCTGGCGCACAGGCCTGCAGAGACTGCACGCCACCACCCCTGCCCTGCCCCCGCGCCTTCCTGCTACAGCAGCCCCAGACTGTCCCTGACCTGACACCAGCCGCTCCATATACACAACCGTTCAGGACTCCCGAAGGGCAGGGCAGACATTCTCAACCGCGAGGAGTGCTTTGAAGTGGTGGGCAATCTGCACACGGAGGAGCAGCCTCGGCAGGAAGGCAGCCATGGCCTTGCCTCCACACGTGCTGTGGGCCCAGCNGTGCCTTCCTGCTGCAGCAGCCCCAGACTGTCCCTGACCTGACACCAGCCGCTCCATATACACAACTGTTCAGGACCCCCGAAGGGCAGGGCAGACATTCTCAACCGCGAGGAGTGCTTTGAAATGGTGGGCAATCTGTGCACACGGAGGAGCAGCCTCGGCAGGAAGGCAGCCATGGCCTTGCCTCCACACGTGCTGTGGGCCCAGCGCAGGCCTGGTGGGGCCCAAGGACCCACACTCATCAGGACAGAGCCTGTCAAACTTCCGCTTTCAATCAGCCTTCGAACTTGCCTCCAGAGATTCCCAGACCAACCAGAGCTATTTCATCCATTTGGCTATCAGAATCCATATAGGTACAGAAGTCGTTTCACCAGATGTGGCACAAAATACAATTAATGGTAATTATTCATGTGAATGGTGAACAACTGTAACCGCCTCAGACTGATCATCATCTTAATCAGGCCTCATGTTTGGACAGTATTTGACTTTTCAAGGGCTTCCCTGGTGGCTCAGAGGTTAAAATAAAGCGTCTGCCTCTAATGTGGGAGACCCAGGTTCGATCCCTGGGTTGGGAAGATCCCCTGGAGAAGGAAACGGCAATCCACTCCAGTATTCTTGCCTGGAGAATCCCATGGACAGAGAAGCCTAGTAGGTTACAGTCCACGGGTAGCAGAGTCGGACACGACTGAGTGACTTTACCTCACCTCACCTGACTTTTCAAAATATTTTCCCGAGCAGTATCTCACTCCTACAAGGAACAAGGACTGTATCATCCCCTAAGTGGGAAAAAAGCTGGAAGAGATGAAGACACTTGCCAAGGTCACGCAGATGGCTTCCAGGACTAGAAATCAGGTCTGATTCCTAGCCCACACCCCAGATGTAAAACGGCTCGCTGAGGAGCTGCAGCTAGTGAAGGCCATGCGCCCCGGAGCCTGTGGTCCGCAGTGAGAGAAGCCATGGCAGTGAGAAGCACCCACTCACCGCAACTAGAGAAAAGCCCGCCCGGCAACGAAGACCCAGCATGGTCAAACTTCAGTAAAATTACTTAAAAAAAACAAAAAACAGGGCTTCCCTGCTGGCTCAGTGGTAAAGGATGCACCTACCCATGCAGGGTTCAACACCTGGTCCGGGAAGATCCCAGATGCCACGGAGCAACTCGGTCTGTGTACCACAGCTACTGAGCCTGTGCTCCAGAGCCGGGGGCTGCAACTACTGAGCCCACGTGCTGCAACTACCGAGGCCCGAGCACTGCAGAACCCGTGCTCCGCCACAGCAGAAGCCGCTGCAATAGAGAAAGCTGGTGCAGCCACGAAGACCCAGCACAGCCAGAGACAGATGAACAAAATGAGCCAGCCCTCAGCAAAAGAGGGAAGCCTAGAGGGAGGCGGCTGGCTCGGGACTCCCAGGGCAGGGAGGGGCAGGAAGGAAGATGGCCTCCCACAGCAGGAGAGGTCCGGCACGCGCCCACCACTGCCCCCCAACCCACCGTGGGCACTCACCCCAGGAGCTTGCTGTGGTCCAGCTGGTGGCTCGGGGGCATTCGGCAGGCACTGAACACAATGATCTTCCGCCCATACTTGTCATCTCCTAGGTGTGGAGAAAGACGGAGACAGTAGGCACACGATCAGCCACGACACGAGCAGTCAGGCGGGGATCGGAAAGGGGCCAGGCCTGGAGACCCATGCTGTTTAGCTCAGTTGGTGGGGGGCGCCAGGCGGACAGACCTCTATGCAGCTGCCTGCACTCGAGGGCGTGTCGCTGAAGAAAGAGGGACAGGGTGCTCTCAGGGCTGCTGACCCGGCGTATAAAAAATACAATATGACTTTGTGAAAAGTCACGCTTGGTGGAAAACCACCCAAATGTGCATCAGAGGATGGGTGGATAAAGAAGATGTAGTGTCTCTGCAGTGGACGACTGCTTGGCAATAAAAAGGCAGGGGGCACGATGCATGCCACACTGTGAGTGAACCTTGACACCAGGGTGCTAAGTGGAAGGACCTGAGTGGAAACACGCTGGTTGGTCCCACTTATATGAGCTATGTAGGTAGATTTGTAGGAGAGGAAGGCAAATCAGTGGTTACAGGTGCTGGGAGGAAGGGAGGATAGGACTGGTGCTTATGGTTATGAGGGTGGCATGGGTGACACTGTGGATGGAGTGATGGAGCTAGACAGAGGTAGTGGTTGCCCACAGTGGGCATGTACCAACCACCACCAGATCAAACCCTTTAGAACCGCTAACTTTACAGCATGTAAGTTTCACCATAACTAAAGAAAACCCCAAAAAGCCACAGCCGCCAAAGCAAGTGCCGCACATCATCTCATAATCCCATGCAATCCCAGAAGCACCCGCCCTGAGCAGCCTGTATGTGACTTATCCCAGAAGCACCCGCTCCAAGCAGCCTGTATGTGGAAAACATCTTGGAGCCACCTTCTCAGAAAGCCTGGGGCCACCGAGGAAATCAGTCTCATGACTTAACAGTCATGTCTTGCTCTAGACTACTAACCGCACTTTCTGATTTTTACTATCAGAACTACTGACCACAGTTGATCGATCTCTGGACNGCTCCGCCACAGCAGAAGCCGCTGCAATAGAGAAAGCTGGTGCAGCCACGAAGACCCAGCACAGCCAGAGACAGATGAACAAAATGAGCCAGCCCTCAGCAGAAGAGGGAAGCCTAGAGGGAGGCGGCTGGCTCGGGACTCCCAGGGCAGGGAGGGGCAGGAAGGAAGATGGCCTCCCACAGCAGGAGAGGTCCGGCACGCGCCCACCACTGCCCCCCAACCCACCGTGGGCACTCACCCCAGGAGCTTGCTGTGGTCCAGCTGGTGGCTCGGGGGCATTCGGCAGGCACTGAACACAATGATCTTCCGCCCATACTTGTCATCTCCTAGGTGTGGAGAAAGACGGAGACAGTAGGCACACGATCAGCCACGACACGAGCAGTCAGGCGGGGATCGGAAAGGGGCCAGGCCTGGAGACCCATGCTGTTTAGCTCAGTTGGTGGGGGGCGCCAGGCGGACAGACCTCTATGCAGCTGCCTGCACTCGAGGGCGTGTCGCTGAAGAAAGAGGGACAGGGTGCTCTCAGGGCTGCTGACCCGGCGTATAAAAAATACAATATGACTTTGTGAAAAGTCACGCTTGGTGGAAAACCACCCAAATGTGCATCAGAGGATGGGTGGATAAAGAAGATGTAGTGTCTCTGCAGTGGACGACTGCTTGGCAATAAAAAGGCAGGGGGCACGATGCATGCCACACTGTGAGTGAACCTTGACACCAGGGTGCTAAGTGGAAGGACCTGAGTGGAAACACGCTGGTTGGTCCCACTTATATGAGCTATGTAGGTAGATTTGTAGGAGAGGAAGGCAAATCAGTGGTTACAGGTGCTGGGAGGAAGGGAGGATAGGACTGGTGCTTATGGTTATGGGGGTGGCATGGGTGACACTGTGGATGGAGTGATGGAGCTAGACAGAGGTAGTGGTTGCCCACAGTGGGCATGTACCAACCACCACCAGATCAAACCCTTTAGAACCGCTAACTTTACAGCATGTAAGTTTCACCATAACTAAAGAAAACCCCAAAAAGCCACAGCCGCCAAAGCAAGTGCCGCACATCATCTCATAATCCCATGCAATCCCAGAAGCACCCGCCCTGAGCAGCCTGTATGTGACTTATCCCAGAAGCACCCGCTCCAAGCAGCCTGTATGTGGAAAACTTCTTGGAGCCACCTTCTCAGAAAGCCTGGGGCCACCGAGGAAATCAGTCTCATGACTTAACAGTCATGTCTTGCTCTAGACTACTAACCGCACTTTCTGATTTTTACTATCAGAACTACTGACCACAGTTGATCGATCTCTGGACCTTTCTACAAATCATTTCTTTCTCTTTAAGCATATTCTAAAGAACATGGAGTTTATGATGCTTTGGAAAAGTGCTCATGGCATAAATCCCTGAGGGATGTCTGTCTAAAATGAGTCACTACTTCATGGTCTGACCATCTGGCCTTGTCATGAAGCCAGGGAGCTTCTGAGACACGAGACAGCCTCCCAAGGTGAGATGCTCTTCCAGGGTCAGTGTGGACCAGGGGCCCCAAGCAAAGCCGGGTGGGGATAAGGCTCGGTCCCCCGTGCCCCGTGTCCCAGGGCCCTTCCCTTCATCTTTAGCCTCACGATCTCCAGAGTCACCAGACCACACTCACTTAATGCCCCTCCTTCAGAGGCAAATTAAAAAACCATTTACACAGCCCATATGGCCTGTCTGCCTCTCACCTCTGAGGACTAAGGGATTCCTTGGCACCTCACTACTGAGTGTTCTTCTCCATGTTTAATGAACCATGGTCTTCATGATCCTTCTGGTCAGTGACTTAACCCAGGACTCAGTGCTTTGCCAAGGCTCTGCCCTTCTGCTCAGGGCTGAGGCAGGCTTCTGGAATGTGGGCGGCATGGGCTCAGCCCTGCTGGTGCTCTGGCCTGAGCCCGCACCTCCCAGGCTTCTAGGGGTCTATCATGTCCAGCCTCTGGATCAACCCCTCCAACAATCCCATCTCCACTCAGAACACTGCCAAGCCTCTGTCAGCCCTGAAAGGTGCTAGCGGGGGCCCTCCCAGAATTTCCTGGGTCAGGTTTCCCATCAGGCCCAGAGACTGGTTCCATTCTTCTTTCTAAACTGCCCCAACTTCTAGCCGTAGAGAATTAGAAACATCTACCTGCGCCTGTCTCTCCTGCCTCGATTCCCTTCCTCCTGAACCCCATCCTGAGCTGTGTGAAAGCCCCGCAGAAGCTCACAGGACTCTCCAGGCTTGGCCCCATCTCCCCGCTGCGGCAGGCTCACAGCACATGCTTTCAGGCCAGTGCACAGCAGGCGGCTCCAGCGACTGCCTCTCAGGCCAGACAGACAGGACTTCCTCCAGGCAACTCTGCTCTCTCCTCTGAACCCTTGAGACTTGTCCCAAGCAGAAGCCTGTGTCTTTCCTCCTTCCCCAGGGCAGGCCAGGGGCAATTTCCCGCGTGAACTGTCAGTGATCTTTGTCACAACGATTTGACTCTCCTGTATAACTATCTTCGTGTCTGTCTCTTCTGGAAGCGATGAGCAGCTCACAGACAGGTGCCGCCTTGTCCGTCTTTGAATGTCCAGTGCTGGTCCAGAGCCCAGCAACGTGACGGGTATTCAGGAAACGCCGGTCGCCTGGCACAGGTCAGCCCGGCACGGTTCTCTTTCTGAGTTTGCTCACGGTGCTATCTGGGTTATGAGACTGCTCGAGGCAGTTTCCCAAAGCGCAGGGCAGACTTTCTCCAGACTTCACAAGCCGAGATCCTTCTGCAAGCGTTCCTGAGAAGGAGATGGTGCAGCTCCGTCCAGCAGCAGGTCTATTTTGAAGGAGCAGGTGTCACCCATTCTTCTTCACAGCCTGGCCCAGATCCTGAGGCGCTGGGTTCCTTAGCGGCCAGCGGTGGGTGGCTCTGCTGCCTGCTCTGATTCACCCACCACTGACTCTGACAGAAGGAAGAGCAGGCTGGCAGGGGGCAAGGACAAAGCTGAGACTTGTGTACAGTCGGGAGCTTAATAACCCCTTGGCCTCCTACTATGACCCTGTGGCTGGGGGAGCAGGGGGGGAGGAGGTTTTGGGGGGAAGGGGAATGCATCATCTCTCTACTCCTCTGAATAGAGGAAACACCCAGGGTGCAGGGGGAATGCTGGGAGGAGCATCGAGGATTCTGAGACTGTCATTGCTGCCTTCCAACAGTAAGGAGACCCTCACAGGCTGGTGGCTCAGATGGTAAAGAATGGTTTGATCCCTGGACCGGGAAGATCCCCTGGAGAAGGGAATGGCTACCCACTCCAGTATTCTTGCCTGGAGAATTCCACAGACAGTGGAGCCTGATGGGCGGCAGTCCATGGGGTTGCAAAGAGTTGGACACGACTGAGTGACTCACACACACACACTGGCTGGCAGACTTGAGGACTCTGGCAGGGCGGGAGGTCTGAGCTCACAGGGCCCTGGGATTTAAAGAGCTGGTAACTGGTTAAGCAAGCAGCTGAGGCTTGAGGCCAGAGGCCTGTGGTTCCACGACTCAGCTGCCCCAGTACCTTGTAAATGGGACACTGGATCCTCAACCGGGGGGCACCCACCAACACTATGATGTTAGAGAAAGATACTGCCAGTCCGTGCATGCGTTTTCTGCAAAGGAGGGCCATACCTTTCATATCCCCAAGGAGGCCGCCTGACCACTTCAAGAGCCACTTCACAGGACTGTACGATCCGTGAAAGAAGGAGTGTACATTTTTCCTCAATGAATCCTCAATGCTGACTACTGGGCTTGTTCCAGAATAAATGTTTTAAAAATGCAAGTGAAGTCAGGATGGGGATAAGGGACAAAGTTGGGGGTGGGGGGCGGTCAGGGAGAGACTGGATGGCAAGAATCTCAGAGCAGCGAAGAACGAGAGATGGGTAAGCCCCGGGCCCAGAACCTGCCCTCTCCTTGGAGTGGAGCCCCAGCTGCCCAAGTCCTGGGTGGCTCGGGCATCTGCCAGTAGGCAGGGTAACCGCTCCTCCAAGACGCATGCATAAAAAAGGCCTGGGAGTCCCCTCTTCATCTCAGAAGAGAATAGACTTCTACCCTGGAGACTGAAGGGAAAGAAGGAGCTGTGTCCCCAGAGCACTGAGGGAGAGGGCTCAGAGGGCAGGCCCGGCGCTTGTGGAACAGCACCAGGAAAAGACCAGCTGCCTGAGAATGAAACCTCTGCCTTCCCCAGACACCGATCAGGAACTTCCCAGGGGTACCTGGGGGTTAGTCAGCCACAGCGCACCTCCTCCAGCAGGCATTCTGGACGGGCCGGACCAGCACCCTCCCACAACCTGAGAGCAGGCGGCCAAGGAGGTGGGAGGTGGGAGCTGGGGCATGTCTGCGCAAAGGTTAACCTGCTGGCGATACTGCAAGCCAGCTGGCATCACTGCTGGTGGCCTGAAATCGGCTATTGGCAGATAAAAACTGAAAATGCTACAAGTATTACAGAAACAGATCTGAGGGGTTTTTTTCCTTTCTGGAGGGCCAACTATTAAACATTTACCAGCATGCCACTGCAACGAACCCACGTGGACCAGTCAGATTTGACTGGGGAGCATGCCAGCAAGGACAACAGAGGACTGCAGAGGAGCTGGGGAACATAACCCACCTTCCCCTGCAGGAGGGGCTCCAAGGCCAGGAAACTGGACTCCCCGGACGTTGCCACAGTCTTCATCAAACAACTCCTGCTCAGGCAGTGCCAATCCTAACACCTCTCAGCAGTCAGAGAGGCACACGCACGGGGGGTGCCCCCCGAGAGGGGCCCCGAGCCAGCACTCAGGCCAGGCCATGGCTCACAAGCAGCCCCACGACCCACCATGGACAAGGCCCCCTCCCTCCAGCTGTGGTTCCACCACTCAGCTGCCCCAGCACCTCGTAAATGGGACACTGGATCCTCCTCTGGGACGCCGTGCCCGGGGCCTCTGCACGTTCCCTGCATGCCATCAAACCTCCTCTAATCCTCTGCAATCTCCACTGCCCACCCTGGCCCCGGCGCCACCAGCTCCCAGCTCCCGGGAGTGGGGCTGCAATTAAGCTGGCCCCACCTGGCTTCCACCAAGAGCCCTTCTTGATCCACAGCCCAGACAAGGCCAAGCACGGACAGCCAGCAACACACCTACCTGGCTGGGCCCCCTCAGGCTCATCATACCCTGGAGAGACAGAGACAAGTTGCCGCTCGGCTTGCAAGGGTCACACCTGCGGGGCTGGGGGCAGCCTACCCTGCTGTGCCAGTGACTTGGGCATGAGCGCCAGGAGGAGGTCAGGAGACAGACTCCTTCACATCAGACACTCCCAACCAGGTCCATCTCGGGGAGCAGGGAAAGTTCTAAACCTTCATGGGACCCTCCTGTGNACCCACCGTGGGCACTCACCCCAGGAGCTTGCTGTGGTCCAGCTGGTGGCTCGGGGGCATTCGGCAGGCACTGAACACAATGATCTTCCGCCCATACTTGTCATCTCCTAGGTGTGGAGAAAGACGGAGACAGTAGGCACACGATCAGCCACGACACGAGCAGTCAGGCGGGGATCGGAAAGGGGCCAGGCCTGGAGACCCATGCTGTTTAGCTCAGTTGGTGGGGGGCGCCAGGCGGACAGACCTCTATGCAGCTGCCTGCACTCGAGGGCGTGTCGCTGAAGAAAGAGGGACAGGGTGCTCTCAGGGCTGCTGACCCGGCGTATAAAAAATACAATATGACTTTGTGAAAAGTCACGCTTGGTGGAAAACCACCCAAATGTGCATCAGAGGATGGGTGGATAAAGAAGATGTAGTGTCTCTGCAGTGGACGACTGCTTGGCAATAAAAAGGCAGGGGGCACGATGCATGCCACACTGTGAGTGAACCTTGACACCAGGGTGCTAAGTGGAAGGACCTGAGTGGAAACACGCTGGTTGGTCCCACTTATATGAGCTATGTAGGTAGATTTGTAGGAGAGGAAGGCAAATCAGTGGTTACAGGTGCTGGGAGGAAGGGAGGATAGGACTGGTGCTTATGGTTATGGGGGTGGCATGGGTGACACTGTGGATGGAGTGATGGAGCTAGACAGAGGTAGTGGTTGCCCACAGTGGGCATGTACCAACCACCACCAGATCAAACCCTTTAGAACCGCTAACTTTACAGCATGTAAGTTTCACCATAACTAAAGAAAACCCCAAAAAGCCACAGCCGCCAAAGCAAGTGCCGCACATCATCTCATAATCCCATGCAATCCCAGAAGCACCCGCCCTGAGCAGCCTGTATGTGACTTATCCCAGAAGCACCCGCTCCAAGCAGCCTGTATGTGGAAAACTTCTTGGAGCCACCTTCTCAGAAAGCCTGGGGCCACCGAGGAAATCAGTCTCATGACTTAACAGTCATGTCTTGCTCTAGACTACTAACCGCACTTTCTGATTTTTACTATCAGAACTACTGACCACAGTTGATCGATCTCTGGACATTTCTACAAATCATTTCTTTCTCTTTAAGCATATTCTAAAGAACATGGAGTTTATGATGCTTTGGAAAAGTGCTCATGGCATAAATCCCTGAGGGATGTCTGTCTAAAATGAGTCACTACTTCATGGTCTGACCATCTGGCCTTGTCATGAAGCCAGGGAGCTTCTGAGACACGAGACAGCCTCCCAAGGTGAGATGCTCTTCCAGGGTCAGTGTGGACCAGGGGCCCCAAGCAAAGCCGGGTGGGGATAAGGCTCGGTCCCCCGTGCCCCGTGTCCCAGGGCCCTTCCCTTCATCTTTAGCCTCACGCTCTCCAGAGTCACCAGACCACACTCACTTAATGCCCCTCCTTCAGAGGCAAATTAAAAAACCATTTACACAGCCCATATGGCCTGTCTGCCTCTCACCTCTGAGGACTAAGGGATTCCTTGGCACCTCACTACT
Organism: Raphicerus campestris; assembly: GCA_006410735.1. Classification (NCBI taxonomy): domain Eukaryota; kingdom Metazoa; phylum Chordata; class Mammalia; order Artiodactyla; family Bovidae; genus Raphicerus; species Raphicerus campestris. The sequence continues at coordinate 285,842 of SJYW01056985.1, read as the reverse complement.
GAGTGTTCTTCTCCATGTTTAATGAACCATGGTCTTCATGATCCTTCTGGTCAGTGACTTAACCCAGGACTCAGTGCTTTGCCAAGGCTCTGCCCTTCTGCTCAGGGCTGAGGCAGGCTTCTGGAATGTGGGCGGCATGGGCTCAGCCCTGCTGGTGCTCTGGCCTGAGCCCGCACCTCCCAGGCTTCTAGGGGTCTATCATGTCCAGCCTCTGGATCAACCCCTCCAACAATCCCATCTCCACTCAGAACACTGCCAAGCCTCTGTCAGCCCTGAAAGGTGCTAGCGGGGGCCCTCCCAGAATTTCCTGGGTCAGGTTTCCCATCAGGCCCAGAGACTGGTTCCATTCTTCTTTCTAAACTGCCCCAACTTCTAGCCGTAGAGAATTAGAAACATCTACCTGCGCCTGTCTCTCCTGCCTCGATTCCCTTCCTCCTGAACCCCATCCTGAGCTGTGTGAAAGCCCCGCAGAAGCTCACAGGACTCTCCAGGCTTGGCCCCATCTCCCCGCTGCGGCAGGCTCACAGCACATGCTTTCAGGCCAGTGCACAGCAGGCGGCTCCAGCGACTGCCTCTCAGGCCAGACAGACAGGACTTCCTCCAGGCAACTCTGCTCTCTCCTCTGAACCCTTGAGACTTGTCCCAAGCAGAAGCCTGTGTCTTTCCTCCTTCCCCAGGGCAGGCCAGGGGCAATTTCCCGCGTGAACTGTCAGTGATCTTTGTCACAACGATTTGACTCTCCTGTATAACTATCTTCATGTCTGTCTCTTCTGGAAGCGATGAGCAGCTCACAGACAGGTGCCGCCTTGTCCGTCTTTGAATGTCCAGTGCTGGTCCAGAGCCCAGCAACGTGACGGGTATTCAGGAAACGCCGGTCGCCTGGCACAGGTCAGCCCGGCACGGTTCTCTTTCTGAGTTTGCTCACGGTGCTATCTGGGTTATGAGACTGCTCGAGGCAGTTTCCCAAAGCGCAGGGCAGACTTTCTCCAGACTTCACAAGCCGAGATCCTTCTGCAAGCGTTCCTGAGAAGGAGATGGTGCAGCTCCGTCCAGCAGCAGGTCTATTTTGAAGGAGCAGGTGTCACCCATTCTTCTTCACAGCCTGGCCCAGATCCTGAGGCGCTGGGTTCCTTAGCGGCCAGCGGTGGGTGGCTCTGCTGCCTGCTCTGATTCACCCACCACTGACTCTGACAGAAGGAAGAGCAGGCTGGCAGGGGGCAAGGACAAAGCTGAGACTTGTGTACAGTCGGGAGCTTAATAACCCCTTGGCCTCCTACTATGACCCTGTGGCTGGGGGAGCAGGGGGGGAGGAGGTTTTGGGGGGAAGGGGAATGCATCATCTCTCTACTCCTCTGAATAGAGGAAACACCCAGGGTGCAGGGGGAATGCTGGGAGGAGCATCGAGGATTCTGAGACTGTCATTGCTGCCTTCCAACAGTAAGGAGACCCTCACAGGCTGGTGGCTCAGATGGTAAAGAATGGTTTGATCCCTGGACCGGGAAGATCCCCTGGAGAAGGGAATGGCTACCCACTCCAGTATTCTTGCCTGGAGAATTCCACAGACAGTGGAGCCTGATGGGCGGCAGTCCATGGGGCTGCAAAGAGTTGGACACGACTGAGTGACTCACACACACACACTGGCTGGCAGACTTGAGGACTCTGGCAGGGCGGGAGGTCTGAGCTCACAGGGCCCTGGGATTTAAAGAGCTGGTAACTGGTTAAGCAAGCAGCTGAGGCTTGAGGCCAGAGGCCTGTGGTTCCACGACTCAGCTGCCCCAGTACCTTGTAAATGGGACACTGGATCCTCAACCGGGGGGCACCCACCAACACTATGATGTTAGAGAAAGATACTGCTAGTCCGTGCATGTGTTTTCTGCAAAGGAGGGCCATACCTTTCATATCCCCAAGGAGGCCGCCTGACCACTTCAAGAGCCACTTCACAGGACTGTACGATCCGTGAAAGAAGGAGTGTACATTTTTCCTCAATGAATCCTCAATGCTGACTACTGGGCTTGTTCCAGAATAAATGTTTTAAAAATGCAAGTGAAGTCAGGATGGGGATAAGGGACAAAGTTGGGGGTGGGGGGCGGTCAGGGAGAGACTGGATGGCAAGAATCTCAGAGCAGCGAAGAACGAGAGATGGGTAAGCCCCGGGCCCAGAACCTGCCCTCTCCTTGGAGTGGAGCCCCAGCTGCCCAAGTCCTGGGTGGCTCGGGCATCTGCCAGTAGGCAGGGTAACCGCTCCTCCAAGACGCATGCATAAAAAAGGCCTGGGAGTCCCCTCTTCATCTCAGAAGAGAACAGACTTCTACCCTGGAGACTGAAGGGAAAGAAGGAGCTGTGTCCCCAGAGCACTGAGGGAGAGGGCTCAGAGGGCAGGCCCGGCGCTTGTGGAACAGCACCAGGAAAAGACCAGCTGCCTGAGAATGAAACCTCTGCCTTCCCCAGACACCGATCAGGAACTTCCCAGGGGTACCTGGGGGTTAGTCAGCCACAGCGCACCTCCTCCAGCAGGCATTCTGGACGGGCCGGACCAGCACCCTCCCACAACCTGAGAGCAGGCGGCCAAGGAGGTGGGAGGTGGGAGCTGGGGCATGTCTGCGCAAAGGTTAACCTGCTGGCGATACTGCAAGCCAGCTGGCATCACTGCTGGTGGCCTGAAATCGGCTATTGGCAGATAAAAACTGAAAATGCTACAAGTATTACAGAAACAGATCTGAGGGGTTTTTTTCCTTTCTGGAGGGCCAACTATTAAACATTTACCAGCATGCCACTGCAACGAACCCACGTGGACCAGTCAGATTTGACTGGGGAGCATGCCAGCAAGGACAACAGAGGACTGCAGAGGAGCTGGGGAACATAACCCACCTTCCCCTGCAGGAGGGGCTCCAAGGCCAGGAAACTGGACTCCCCGGACGTTGCCACAGTCTTCATCAAACAACTCCTGCTCAGGCAGTGCCAATCCTAACACCTCTCAGCAGTCAGAGAGGCACACGCACGGTGGGTGGCCCCCGAGAGGGGCCCCGAGCCAGCACTCAGGCCAGGCCATGGCTCACAAGCAGCCCCACGACCCACCATGGACAAGGCCCCCTCCCTCCAGCTGTGGTTCCACCACTCAGCTGCCCCAGCACCTCGTAAATGGGACACTGGATCCTCCTCTGGGACGCCGTGCCCGGGGCCTCTGCACGTTCCCTGCATGCCATCAAACCTCCTCTAATCCTCTGCAATCTCCACTGCCCACCCTGGCCCTGGCGCCACCAGCTCCCAGCTCCCGGGAGTGGGGCTGCAATTAAGCTGGCCCCACCTGGCTTCCACCAAGAGCCCTTCTTGATCCACAGCCCAGACAAGGCCAAGCACGGACAGCCAGCAACACACCTACCTGGCTGGGCCCCCTCAGGCTCATCATACCCTGGAGAGACAGAGACAAGTTGCCGCTCGGCTTGCAAGGGTCACACCTGCGGGGCTGGGGGCAGCCTACCCTGCTGTGCCAGTGACTTGGGCATGAGCGCCAGGAGGAGGTCAGGAGACAGACTCCTTCACATCAGACACTCCCAACCAGGTCCATCTCGGGGAGCAGGGAAAGTTCTAAACCTTCATGGGACCCTCCTGTGCTCAGGGCAGGACCAGATCACTAAAGGGCTCTCGGCCTTGCTGAAGTAGGGCTGAGAGAGGCCACTGCCAAGTTCTCTAAACCAGACCAGGGTAGGCGTCAAGGACATCAATGCCAAGGAAACACCTTGAAACGTTAGGAACAATCTTCTCAACTTCCCCACCCCTCCCCGAGCCCAGCATTCGGGAGAGACAGGGCTCCCTGCCCCTTCCCTGTGGCCGGATGCCTCCAGGTACCCCTCGGCCAGCACAGCACAGGGTTCTGGAGGCCACAAGCCATCTGGCTCCCCTAGTCCACCCCAAGACCTCAGAGCAGGGCCATGCTGCCACCCTGCTTACAGCTGAAGGAAAGACAAAGGATCCTACAGTTTCAATTTCCTCTTTCAGCAGGAGGACCTTAAAGGCAGAAACCAGGGCGTCAACGTCTCTGCTTCCTCCCTGTTGCAGAGGTCTTCTGGGCCCAAGACTCGAGGGGGGGGGGCCCACACCCATTCTTAGCAGGTAGGACGTGTGTGGGGAACCCAATGCCCCAGGAGTCATGTGGCTCCTAACTCCCACAAGGAGGCTCTGCCATTCCAGACTTCCTTAGAGTTGGGGTTTCCTCAGAGGGACTGGCACCTCTCTGGGATTCCTAGGAACTCCTGAGGTAGAAAAGTTGACCTGAGGCAAAGGGCAGGGAGGCGCATGAACACGTGTTCAGGGCCAACTATGTTCCAGCTGTGGGCCAGACACATGTTTACCGCCGTCATCCTCTGAGCAACGCTGTGAGGCGGAAACGCGCTCAGAGGCAGACCTGGGAATCCCACCCAGGGCTCTCAGCACACCTCCCACACGCCATCCGCCAGCGGAAACCAGGTCACAGGTCGGGAGGTGGTTGCGGGTGACCAGACCCAGCGGCCCTCACAAGTGAGTCTGCTTGTTGAAAGAATGCGACGTGCGGGGGGCTCAGCTCAGCACCCTGTGACGGCCGAGGAGGGGAGGCAGGGGTGGGGGGCAGAGGGAGGTCCGAGGGGTGTGTGTATACCCCTGCACTGATGGCCGATTTCTCTGGCTGTACGGCAGAAACCAGCGCAACACTGTAAAGCAATCATCCTCCGATTAAAAAACAAAAATAAAGTGAACTCGAAAAGACAATAAAAATGGTACATGGAACCGGAACAGGGGTCAAGCCTGCCCCTCCCCTGCAGCCCCTTGCCCTCAGGCAGGAGGGGCTGGCTTCCTCAAGCCAGGAGTGCGGACTGTGGGGGACAAGGTGCAAGGCTGGGGGGAGCGGCGCTCACCTGCCACCTCCACGATCTGGTGCCGGGCGATGTCGTAGTAAGGGTCATCCCACTTCAGGTGTGTGACAGGCTCTGGGGAGCTGCTCGTGGAGTCATCTGAGGACACAGCAAAGGCAGGGGGCGACCCGGGGGCTGCACTAACGTCCCCCTCTGCGATTCGCGCGCTCTGGCCCTTCCTCAGTAAGGCCTGTGCCCCAGCCCCACCCTCATCTGATCTGATCTGCTCTGATGGGGGCTGATCTGTTTGCCCCCACCTCGTCCTCCCAGGGTCTTCCTTCCACAGGAAGTGCGGGGGAGGGGGGTCCCCCCTTCTAAGGCACCCAAGGCTGCTGACATCGGGCTGCGCCCACCTGACTTGGGAAAGTCGGGCATTTCGTCTGAGGGCCAGTTCTTCTCATCGATGGAAGCTAGCTTCAGCTGGTTCAGAGCCTGGCTGGGGTCATCCAAGGTCTGGTCGTCCTGCAGCTCCGAGAGCGGGTCCATGGCCAAGCCTGCACGCCACAGCTCCACACGGCAGAACCCACAGAGAACCCTGAGAGACAGAAGCAAGCTGGCTGCTCAGTGAGACACTCTTTACCCATGACTTCTACAGCAACCCTCCGGCCCTCACTCTTTGCTCCCCTATTCTGTCCGTTCCTCAACATCTCTCCCCAGTGCCAAGAGCACCAGGGAGCTCCTGGCTTTCCTGGCTCCATGGTTTTCTGGCACGCTGTCAGGAAAGGCAGCTGAGGCAACAGAGGGCACGGCCCAGTGCCCGCCGTCAGGCCCCTCCAGCTGGATGTGGAAGGGCTGCGCCACACCCTGCACTGCCCATTGCCCTGCTGGGCAGCCATGCCATCCCAGCTGCGGAGGGTCGAGGCCCATGCCCCTCTCCTCCAGGGTCATAGAGCACGGACGCCTCCCAGACCCCAGCAGTCACGGGGAAGAGACTGCGCAGGAATCTAGGGTGCACAGCGTTGCTCCAGACCCCTGCCTGAAACAGGTCAGCTGTGGTCCTGGGAGCAGGAAGTGGCCAGGGGCAATAAGGCTGAAGGAAAAAGGCCGCAGCCAAGGGGCCCAGCTGGGCTTGCCCCAGAGCAGGATCGAGCAGCAGGGAATGCAATCTGCTGCCAGTCACCGCGGACGATCTGCAGGCTCCTGGAGGCTCCCAAGCCCACTCTACTCTGTGGGGGCCTCCTGATGCCGGTTGCAGACCCCCTTAAGGAGCGGAGGGTACAGGCGGGGAAGGAGGAAGCCCGCAATACCCAGAGTGCAGAGACCCAGGAGGTGGAAGCTAGCACAGCTGCCGCCACGGGCAGGCAAGGAGAACAGCCAGCTCTGACGTTGGGTCTGCTCAGGTCTGGGGTCTGGCCTTAGCGACGCGCTGCATGCAGCTTGGAGGCGGCACCTTCTGCCCTCGGCCCTGACAAGAAGTTCACCCCTTTTGCCTTCACCAGCTCACCAGATGTGTGAGGGAGGGGAGTTTTAATTCAACCCATTCGGCCAACCCCGCAGGAGAGGCTGCTCTAAGTCCACTGCATTCCTGGAGCCCCGAAAAATGACATATATGGTCAGAGACTCAGCAGGGCAGATAAGGAGTGCAGACAAGACCCAGACGCGGGTAGGGGAGAAGAGGCGAGAACTGCGGGCCCAGATCCAGACCCTGGACACCTCTGAGCGACGTGACAACCTCCTGTGCAAGTCTTGGCAAAGATTCTGGATGGCAAACTGGCGGCTCCCTACTTCCTTAGGTAGCAACAACCTAGCAACAACTACCCTGTTGCCAGAGCAACCACACTGCTTCAGTGGTAAAAGCTCTTTGAAGGTCTGGAGCCAAAACTGAGCCGCCAAACAACTCCCGTGCCCCACCCAAAAAACACACACCACAACTTCTTTTTCTTCCTCTTCCTGTCCTCTGGCCTTACCTGCTACCCTTATTCACTGCTCTTATCACCAGAGCGCAAGTCCCTTTCCACAAACACAAGAAAGATGTCCTTTCTTGTTTGGGAATGCATTTCTCCCACTGAGTGCCTCCGTACCCCTCACCCCAGCTCCCCATTCCGTTCCGACCCTCCAACATCTAATTCAGGAATAACCATCGCCCCAACATTCAGCCAGGAGGCTGTGAAGGCTCCCCCAGCGGGGGCCCCTCTCACCAGGTAACAGGGACAGAATGCAGCTCACAGGAACCCTCTCCAGGCCTGAGCCTTCTCTTCCATCCCTTCTGCTGGGTTATTGCCCAGACACCAAGAGCTCCTTCAGCCCTGCCCCCAGCTGTTCCAGAGAAGTCTTCCTGCTCACGGTGGGTATTTGATGCTATGAAAAGGGCATGGGAAGAGATACACCAAGACCTGGGCCATAGAGCTGCGTGGGTCGCAAAATGCTGAGCAAGTCTTCCTATCCAGGCCTAATTTCCTCATCTACAGAAGTGAAGGTTCCTCCCAGAATTATAATTGTCCAGCGGTCTAAAATACTTATGCTAAAGTGGACAACAGGATTAGAAGAAACAGCTGGGAGTTGAAGTATGTATGAGGGAGGGAGAGGGACGCTTTCTCAAAGGGATGAGCTTAACCCCACCTCTTCCAGTAACTCTCACATTTTGCCAGTTCTTCCAAACTGACCTCTCCCCTGCCCCATAACCTCCTTTGCCAGCACAACGAATCATTCTTGTTTCCCCCTCCCAGCCAGTCTGGCCTCTCTCATCACTTTCCAGCCAACAGCCCTTGCCCAAGTGAGCCCAGACGTTCAGCTCCCGTTCAGTGGGAGGGGAAGGGAGGCTAGTGCAGGGAAATTGGAACATAAAATAGTGGAAAAGAAGTATCCTGGCTGCCCAAGACTCCTGTCGCTTATAAGTCCTGCACCACTCTGCAAAACACTCTTTTTGTTGTTATTTAGTCACTCAGTCATGTTCAACCCTTTTGTGACCCCACCAGGCGCCTCTGTCCATGGGGATTCCCCAGGCAAGAATACTGGAATGGGTTGCCATTTCCTTCTCCAGGGGATCTTCCCAACCCCGAGATGAAACCCATATCTCCTGCATTGCAGGTGGATTCTTTACCACCGGGCGACCTGGGAAGCCTTTACTCTTAGAGTAAATTTTCCCTTCTCAGTTGGTAAAATGTCAACCTTTACAAAAATCTTCAAGACTCACTTTAGGCAGAGGTCCTGGAGCTCTCTGAAATTCTGGAGAAATTAGTGGCTTTTTCCCTCAGCAAAATCAGCATGAGCATGAAATCTTGCATGAAATTTAAGGGATTCACAGGCCCTCTGAGAATTCCTGTTTAAGAAATCCTGCCTGACCTACTCAAAATTACATTTGGCACAGAGTAGATGCTCATTTTTTTGAGTAACAGAACAAGTCAATTTGTATCCTAAGAGGAAAAGGGAACCTACCACCCATGAGCTGGATACAAATTATCTTTTCACAACAGCACCAGTGAGGTATGTAAAACAAGAGAGGTATGTAAAACCCATTACAGTTTGAGAAACCTAGCACCAGAAAAAATAGTAATAATAATAAGGCAATTGCTTAGGGTCATACAGCAAAGTCAAGATTCTAACCCATGTCTGCCTTAAGGTGGTCCCTTTGTGCAGGTCAATTCCTTCAATACTTCTCTAAGGGACTGTTATTCAAGCGATTCTCAAAGTTCTACAAAAAGGGCAAAGTAAAGCTTCTTCCCTAATCTCCTCCGTGGATAACTGGAATAAACAACATGAAATCATATTCTCTGGCTTTGGGATCGCCCTCCTAGGTGGGACTCCAGAACTGTGAAAATGCAAATCTCACAACATAGCCACATCTGCACAGAAACTCATGCTTTACCAAACCCGGCTTCGGTGTAATTATCCCATGTCACGAAGACGAAAATGTAACCCGAGAAACGGCAAAGGTGGAAAACTTCTTCCCCCAAACCTCTTCGTGCTTGCCCAGCTGGGACCAGGGAGCCTTGCCCTTCCCACGAGTTTGCTCGATGACAGCCAGCGAGGCGCCCAGGAACGAGGAAGTCAAGTCCTCTCACTTCAGATCCGAGTGGAGCAGAGCCCGCGCAGTGGGAAGGCCAGGTTCCCAGGCCCCACTCCATCCTCGCTCTCTTCCGCGGGTCTGCTCCGATCCTCCCCATCAGAACCCCTTCCTTCAGAAGATCTGACCGGTCCCTTTCCTGCCCCCGTCACCCCCCAGGGAGACCCTGCACCCCGCAGCTCACCGTGGAGGGGCACCGCTCTCCCTGCCACGCCTGTCAAAGAGCTGCAAACATCCGGCTCTTCTGTCTCGCGGGGAACCACCCCCTCCCAGTCCCTTCACTCCCCAGCTACTTCCGCCACACCTCCAACCCACTTCCGACCTGCCGCCGGGTCCCAACGAGGCCTTCGCGGAAGCTCCGCCCCTTCCGTACGGGCCTGCGTACGTGCCCACCAGGAGGCGGGGGAGCAGTGTCACTGTCCGGGTGGTCCCTCCAGGGGGAAGCGTCTAGAATAATTAGTTCCTCTTTACTGGACACTCAGATCCCTGGGGGGACCTCCGGAATTCCAAGCTCGTATTGTTCCCGGTCAGAGATTGGCCTCACCAAATTCTCCCAAACCCCCGGTCCTGTGCACCCGTGAGGTCTGACTCTTTGGATTCTTTCCCGAAAGGAATTTGGTTGTCCGTGACTGTTCCTCAGGGGGAAGCTGAGAAGGCGAAGCTCACTTCCGGCGGAAGGAGGCTTTCGGACCCGGGATGGAGGAGGCCGAGGAGCTGCTCTTGGGGAGGGGGAGACAGCAGTTAGGTGAGTGGCCTGCGGGTGTCTCCGACTCTCCGCTCTGCTCTGGCAACACCGGACGTTCGCTGGTCCACTCTTTCTTCCCTGACCGGTTTCCTCCCGAGCCTGGCGTCCCCCTCGGTGCCCTCCGAGTCGCTGGGACCTTCTTAAGAGCCCTCGAAGCGGAGGGCCCTCTTGGAACCCTTAGAGATCCCTCAGGCTCCTAAAGCTGGACCTCGCTTTCCTTCCTCACCCCACCTTTCGGCACCCCCACCACCTCTTGGGCCGCTTCCCCTCTCCCCGCAGCCCCCGACCCACGTCTGGGCCCGGACTCGGGATGGAGCCCTCCCAGCGAAGGCTGTGCACCGGGACTCAGAGACGTCCGGCCCGGACCGACCCGAGCCATCCTCGCTCTGAAGAGCCTCCCCCGGGGCTTGGCCCTTGGCCCCTCACTCACCGCGGAACAGCGCCTGGGGGTGTGGTGTGTCGGCGAGCCCTTGCAGCCGGGACTGCTCTGGGGGCCGCTGGAAGAGGAGTCTTTCTCCGAGCAGAAGGGAAATGGAGTAGAACCAAAGCGGAAGGAGGTACGGAGGGATAGGCGTCTCCTCATCGTGGCTGAAAATTGGACGTTTCCAGATAACGTTCCAGATTGTTAGAAGGTGCAGGGTATTTCAAGAGATAGGAGGTAGTTTGTGCCCGGTCTCTCAGGGATTGTTTCTCCTCTCTTGCGATAACTAAGGAGGTGCAGAAAGTTGTTAAAAGGTAGGTTAGTAGAGGGGACTGACGATCCAGGGGTTGAGACTCTCTGCTTCCACCGCAGGGGGCAGGGTTTCATCCCTTATCCTCTGGGAACCAAGGTCCCACATGCCACTGTGGCACAGCCAAAATGTAAAAAAGAAAAGAAAAGGTGGATTAGAGGAGTGTCAGTAGTCCCAAAAGTCAAGAGCAAAGGTTTTTGGAATTACAAAGCCATGGAGTTAAATCCCAGCTTGGTCATGTAACTAGTTCTGTGTCATGCCTCATTGAGCTCATATGTAAGTCTTACTGCTTCTGCTGTTCCGTTTCCTAATCCTCCACACGACTGAGCGACTTCCCTTTCACTCTTCACTCTCGTGCATTGGAGAAGGAAATGGCAGCCCACTCCAGTGTTCTTGCCTGGAGAATCCCCAGGGACGGGGGAGCTGCGTGGGGTCGCACAGAGTCAGACACGACTGAAGCGACTTCAGCAGCAGCAGCCACAGCTTGGGAGGAGGTGAGGGACAGTTTTTTTGGTTTTGGCCTTTATTGAATGAAAACTCAAACAGCGTAGCCCAGGAGAGGCAAACCAGCGACCATTTAACTTTCCAGGGACTTCATCTTAGATCTGTCTCAGGAAAGCTTTCATCAGGGCTTGGTGTCCTTGTTTGTTTCACCCTGGCCCCTCCAGCACATGGGAGAAGGGCTTTTATTGGTTTATTTCAGGGCGCGTCACTAGGCTCATGGGGAGACGTGTGTGCTTGTGAGCAGAGTGCAGGCTGGACTAGGTAAGTTACAGGAGAGTGTGTAGCGGGGATGTGCCTCTGGGGCCTGTTGTAGTGGCAGGGGGTGGAGCCGGAAGTGGTCTATAAGTCCCACCCAGAGACGTTTTGCACTGTTTCCAGAGGCACGGTGTCCTGTAGGACTCAGACTGCTGAGGAGCTGGGGCTTCCAGGGCGGGCCGCTGGAAAGGGAGCTCCTGGGCTAGCCCGTGCTCTGCTTTGCAGTTTGGTGCAGCGGGGCAGGCTGGAGGGCGAGGGGAACGTGGCCCCGGTGCAGATCGGCGAGAGGCTGCACCTGCAGGTGTCCCGGCTCGTGCCGCCTGGCTTTGAGCTGCGGCTGTGGCCCCAGCTTCCCTCCGAGGGCCCGAGCCAGACCCAGCCCAGGCTAGAGGAAGTGGCATCCGCGGCGGCGGCGGCAGAAGTGGAGTCTACCGTGCAACAGGAAGCGGCCTCCCCCGGGGAGGATGCAGCAGAAGCTTGCCCAGGTATGTGTCAGATAAACGCTGGCTTCCCACGTTATCACCCGAATTACCTGTGTTGATAAGATAAAGCAGAGCTCACGGTGTAAGACGGCAGGGGAGAACAGTAGCTTTTCTGAGGGGAAAGGGCAAAGCCTGGATATTTATTGAAATTTGAAAGTCTGGTATAAGGTGGATTTTTCAGTATGGGATAGGGGTGGGTATGATCAGGCTTGGGGATAGGATCATGACATAATGACAGTGGCTTAGTATCATGGATGCAGCAAGACTGGAATTTTCAGGTGAGAGGTTTAAGGAGTTTGGGAATGTAAACTCACTGGATGGTCTTTTTGATGAGTAATGAGTCTTTTCCATGGAATGAACAGTATAGCTGACTCTTGAACAGCACAAGAGTTAGGGACGTTGGCTCTCTCTGGGCAGTCAAAAATCGGAATATAACTTACAGCTAGACCTCCATATCCAAGGTTCCATATCTGTGATTCTGCATCTACAGAGTCATCCACCCGTGACTGTGTAGTGCTGTGGTTGAAATTTCTGTTGAAACAAACCCACGTATAAGTGGGCCGTGCAGTTGAGAGCTGTGTTGTTCAAGGGTCGGCTGTATAGATGTTTGCATGTTTTATCTTCCTGAGTTAAGTTTCCCAGAATAGTAAGGTCACCTGGATGAAGACAGCAAGCTGTGTGTGAAGTTCCCAGTTTTCTTACTTTTCTCTTTCTGTCTGGGCTGGGGATGTGGGGTCCTTTATTTTCAGATGAGCTAAAGTGAGGAGGTGGTGGTCTCAGCTCCTCAGAAAGGCCTGCCTGTACCCAGAGGGAGCACAGGGGCACTCTGGGATGGCCTTCTCTAGGGATCACTCAGGTGTCTAGAACACCGCGGTTCTCGGGAGAGCCTCCCCAGAAGGCCCCTGAGACTGGCCAGAAACAACGCGGCTGATGCTCCAGGGAAGAGATCGGTGTCATGGCTCCCTCTGCGGTTCAGGGGCGGAGGAGGAGAAGACGTATTCTTAGAACTTCCTGGTGAGACCACCATGACCACCTGCTACCGTCTCTACTAAGCCTAGTGCCCTACTCTTGCCTTGCAGATCCTGGTCACCAGTCACCCCCAAGCATCCAGGCAGAGAGTGTGGTGAGCCCTGGACTTACACCCCAGACCCAGGCCCCAGTTCGCGAGGCGAGCCAGCCACTCGGCCTGCTGCCTGCAGATGGCTGCAAGGACGAGGAGGACCTGCCCCAGACCCAGACACCACCTGAGCCTCAGAGCAGCTCCGCTCCCCAGCAGGGCCCTGCGAGGGGTGAGGCCAGTTCCTCCTCTTCTGACAGGGCCCCCCAGCTGTGTGCTCACCTGGTCAAGAAGTTGCGGAGCCCCAGCGGTCAGCGCCTACCCAGAGCGAAGACCTCAGAGCCCGGGGCCCAGGTGACTGGAGAGCCGCAGCACCCTGGCTTTCCCGCATGCCTGCGGAGCCCCCCTGGCCCAGCGGGAGGCTCCCCGAAACAGGGCCGACGGCACTGCTGTGGGGAGTGTGGCAAGGCCTTCCTGCAGCTCTGCCACCTGAAGAAGCACGCGTTCGTGCACACGGGCCACAAGCCCTTCCTTTGCACCGAGTGCGGCAAGAGCTACAGCTCAGAGGAGAGCTTCAAAGCCCACACGTTGGGCCACCGCGGGGTGCGGCCCTTCCCCTGCCCGCAGTGCGACAAGGCCTACGGCACCCGGCGAGACCTCAGAGAGCACCAGGTGGTCCACTCTGGCGCGCGGCCCTTCAGCTGCGAGCAGTGTGGCAAGGCCTTCGCCCGCCGGCCCTCCCTGCGGCTGCACCGCAAGACGCACCAGGTGGCAGCGGCCCCTGCCCCGTGCCCCTGCCCCGTGTGCGGGCGGCCCCTGGCCAGCCAGGGCTCGCTGCGGAACCACATGCGGCTGCACACGGGGGAGAAGCCCTTCCCGTGCCCACACTGCGGCCGCACGTTCCGCCAGCGGGGCAGCCTGCGCGGGCACCTGCGGCTGCACACGGGAGAGCGCCCGTACCGCTGCCCGCACTGCGCCGACGCCTTCCCACAGCGGCCTGAGCTGCGGCGCCACCTCATCTCCCACACGGGCGAGGCCCACCTGTGCCCTGTGTGCGGGAAGGCACTCCGGGACCCGCACACGCTGCGCGCCCACGAGCGCCTGCACTCGGGGGAGAGGCCCTTCCCCTGCCTGCAGTGTGGCCGGGCGTACACGCAGGCCACCAAGCTGCGGCGCCACCTCAAATCCCACCTGGCTGACAAGCCCCACCGCTGCTCTACCTGCGGCATGGGCTACGCGCTCCTGCAGAGCCTCAGGCGGCACCAGCTCAGCCACCAGCCCAGGGCCCCCGCCAGCCCGCCCTGCATGCCGCCCGCCGCTCCCGAGCCCGCCGTGGTGCTCCTGCAGGACGCAGGTGGTGAAGGGGACGGCGGCCCGGCCCGGGACATCTTCGAGGTCACCGTTCCCCAGAGCCAGGAGAAGTGCTTTGTGGCGCCTGAGGAGCCGGGCTCTGCCCCCGGCCTGATGGTCATCCACAAGGACCTGGGCGTCAGCGCCTGGGCGGAGGTGGTGGCAGTGGAGACGGGCAGCTGACAGCCTCGCCTTCCCCCACAGAGCTCTGAGCGAGGCTCGGGTGCCTGCGCAGGGCGAGCTTCCTCTCCAGGCTCCTGATAGAGGCCAGTCTGTGAGGAGCAGGTCAGGGACTTCCCTTCCCGTTTCCAGACAATCCCATTGTTCCCCAAGACCCTTAGTAAGGTAAACCACTTACGGATCTTCTGTGGACTGTTCCTGTCAGCCTGCAGGGGAGCTTGTTCTGCCTGCCCCCCTGGGAACTCCTCGAGGTGCCTGTTTGGTCACTGTGGAGGTGGCCCTGCCTGGGCGCTTACCACCAGGTTCTGTCTCCTGCCCAGCTCACCGGGGAATGTGTGCTTCTCTCTGGTCCTAAACAGGATGACTCAGGGTTAAAAGGCCAGAGACTCAGCTCACCGCTCACAAAAGTCTCCGGGTCAGACTGAAGGTTATCAGGGCAGCTTTTCTCCCCACCTACGGGCTGTGAGGGTGGCTTCTGTTCTGTACTGAGCTCACCAGACTCGCTGGAGGTGGCTGGGGCCAGGTCTGCACCTTCTGTGCGTCTGGCTAAAGGCAGCCCTGTGGAGGGAAAGAGGAAAGAACGAACATGTGTCTTGGATCAATACAGTGGGCCTGGGTTGCTGGGGACGCAGCTGTGAATGAAGCAGAGCGCGGGTCTGCAGGAGCGAAGGGCTCTGGCGAAGAGTTCAGGGACCAGTGCTTCCCCGTGCTGTGAGCCTGCCGAATGGGGTGGGTCAGCTCGGCATCAGGGAGGGCGCCCACAGGAGATGATAATAAACATCCTTTTCTGTGGGCCAGTCCATTCTGTGAGTTTACTTATATAACCCNAGGGACCAGTGCTTCCCCGTGCTGTGAGCCTGCCGAATGGGGTGGGTCAGCTCGGCATCAGGGAGGGCGCCCACAGGAGATGATAATAAACATCCTTTTCTGTGGGCCAGTCCATTCTGTGAGTTTACTTATATAACCCTCCTAGCAGTCCGGTGAGGTAAAGAAACAGGAGTGAAGCGCTTTCAGCGTTCTGCCCAGAGTGACGGTGACAGAGCCGAGATTGAAACCCACAGAGTCTGGTGCAGGAGTCGGGCTCTTCCCTCCACGCTCTGCTGCCCTGCCTTTCAGCTGCCANCTCATCAGTACTACATGCCTGGCACATGACGCGCACCTAGCAAGTCGCAGCTGGTTGTTAACAGCACTGGAGGGGCTTCCCTGGTGGTCCAGTGCTGAAGACTGCACTGCCAATGCAGGGGGCTGGATTCTGTCCCCAGTCAGGGAACTCGATTGCACATATTTCAACTAAGACTCGACGTAACCAAATTAAAAAAACAAACAGTATTGGAAGCAGCCCCCTTAACGTGGAGGACAAACTGAGGTCCCTGCTGCTGGCAGGTCAGCATCACTCGGTGCTTTTGTGTCCAGGCGCACATCCTGTGGGTATACAGTAGATGCCCCTNAGGAGGGACTAAGGCAGCCTCTGATGAAACCGGAAAACCTGGCACGTGTGAGTCCTGGAAACTGATGGAAGAGCATCTTGGCAAGGAGGGAGGGCGCCGACGGCTGTGCCTGTTGAGAAGGTGGGAATTTGCAGAGGCTGCCAGTGACAGAGTGAGGGCAGCTGGAAGCCAGACTGGAGACTGCTCTGAGAAAGGGGAGGCAAGAGAGACGGGAGCTCACATTCTTGTTCCCTCTTCCTCCTGGCCTGCAAACGGTGTCATGCCCCCATCTCACAGATGAGAAACCGATTCAGAGCGGGGTAGTCCCAGCCGACACCACACAGTGAGAGCCAGGATTGTAACGTGGCATGTCCTCCGGCTCCCCGTCACTTGATCACAGCACCACGAGCAGCCTTGTGTCTTCTGCTTGGCCACTGACTAATTCATCCACCCACCCAGCCTGAATAACTTCCTGGCAGAGCGTCATTCTGAGATTGTCCAAGGAGAGGGAAGACAGCAAGAGACGGCGACAATCTTCGGTGAGCAAGCCCACACCATCCAAAACCTGAAAAACAGCTTCTGATAATAGTTTTGACTCAGCCAACCCCCTGACTCAGCCTGGAGGTCTTACTCTTTCCGTCTCCAGTTTCGGGCAGGCCATTCTAACTCAAGTGACCGCTCAGCTGTGTCCAGCCAGTGTTAGGTAACCTGGGACATGACTATCGCTTGAGATTGAACTGTGTGGGGAAACGGGGGTACTTTGGGTTGCTGGGAAGGCCCATCGATGCCCACAACCATCCTAAGGCCAAAAGCTGGGGTGTTTATCTCCTACTTTGGTACATCTTCACAGAAGGGGGCCTTTTCTCTCCACTGCTTGTCTCTGGAGATGCAGGGCAGTGTCAGATCTTTTTACCAAATTCAGAGGCACCTGGATTAGCAGCCTGTCCTCAGCACTGAAGTGGGAATGGGTGTCAAAGAGCATCGTTCAACTTCCTCCCGTTTCAGATAAGATAACGGGCCAAGAGAGAAGTCTCTCACGGAGGCATGACACCAGTGAAGAGCAGAACCAGGACAGGGGCCCAGGCCTTCTGAAGCCCACCTTAGCGCCTCTCCAATGGAAATAAAGTGCAGTGACAGTTCTTGGGAAAACTGATCATGGGAATATGGTTTGAGAAAATATCCCCTCCCGCATATCAAAACAGTTCCTGTTTCATTACAGTGTTGGAAGTCCTTTATTCCCTACTTCTTTGCTCCATCCACTGATGAAGTCACTTTGAACTGTTTGGTGTATTTAGCACTGAATTTAGCACCGAATGCTGCTTCTTGCTGTAGAGCAAAGTTGCAGTGAAAACGTTGCTGGGAGCTTTTTCACAGATTGAACCACGCATTGTGTATAGCTGCTGAGCCAAACATCAGAAAGGGCGAGAGACAAGGGATCTTTTATCCTGACTTGCAGCTTTAATACTGTGAGAAAAATCTTCACAACAGATTAAAATTTGATTCGTGGACTAGACAAGTGTAGGTGTGGATCACAGCTTCACCCTGAACCAGCTGCAAAAACTCAGGCAAGTTACTTCTCCATGCCTCTGTTTCCTCATCCATAAAATGGGACGAGCCGTAGCACCTACCTCATCAGTACTACATGCCTGGCACATGACGCGCACCTAGCAAGTCGCAGCTGGTTGTTAACAGCACTGGAGGGGCTTCCCTGGTGGTCCAGTGCTGAAGACTGCACTGCCAATGCAGGGGGCTGGATTCTGTCCCCAGTCAGGGAACTCGATTGCACATATTTCAACTAAGACTCGACATAACCAAATTAAAAAAACAAACAGTATTGGAAGCAGCCCCCTTAACGTGGAGGACAAACTGAGGTCCCTGCTGCTTGCTGGCAGGTCAGCATCACTCGGTGCTTTTGTGTCCCGGCGCACATCCTGTGGGTATACAGTAGATGCCCCTCGCCCCGCCTTGGTTTCACTTTCCATAGTTTCAGTTACCTACAGTCAACTCCCATCCAACAGCATTAAATGGAAAATTCTGGAAATTCGCAAATTTTAAGCTGTGAACTCACTCTAAGTAGCACAGTGAAGTCTCCTGCCCTCCCACCCAGGGTGCACGTCATCCCTTCGTCCGGTGTAGACGACACTCCCGTTAGTATAGGAAACACTAGTATGGACAGGATTCAGTACTATCCATGGTCTTGGGCATCCACTGAGGGTCTTAGAACGGTTCCCCCTCGGATAAGTGCAGTTAGGCTGTGCCCTGCCAAACTGTCGGGACGGGGTCATCTGAGAAGAGCGGTGGCCCAGGAGGTGGGAGGTGGGGCCTGGTCCTCGCAGGATCACTGCCTCTCTGTAAGACCTTGACCATTAGCTTCCCAGCTCCGAGGCCCCATTTCTTCAGTGGCCTGGGCTGGGAGACGACCAGGTCAGTGGATCCCAATCTCAGCTTCATCATGAAGCCTTTTTTGGCTCACTTTTTTTTTTCTTCTGTGGGTCTTATATTTTAAAAAAAAATTTATTAAGAAAAATTGATTTATATTTTTAAATCAAAATAGAAACCTGCTGATCAGCTTAAGGAACAAAAGACAAGGCAACCATCTAAAAAGATATAATTTCAGCCCAAAGGGAGAAAATTCCTTTTATTTTTTGGCCCCACCATGTAGCTTATCAAGTCTTAGCTCCCCAATGAAGGATCGAACCAGGGTCCTCGGCAATAAAAGCTTGAGTCCTATCCACTGAACTGCCAGGGAATTCCTGGGGGGAAAATTATAAAAATTACTTTTATAATATTTTGAGTATTTTTTAATATGCAAAAACACAAGCCACCATGTGGTACATGCCCAGAGGCCTAGGTTTCAAAATGTCTGGGTTTAGTAATATCTGATCTTTCCGGCTCTGAAATTCTATAATTCTATGTTCTGGGACACAATTTGGCTGTTTTCAGTGATTATAGAACTTCACTTTAGAACATAATTTTGGCTTCACCCATGATTTTTTTGATGCCAACATGCAACCCCTCACTATGGCCTTGTTCTCAGAGGAAAATTCAGCCTGCTTAAAAGGTGCAGGTATGTTTGTGGTGAAAGCAGGAATGACAAGCTTGAATGTAGGTGCCTCCTGGCCCCAGAGAATTCCAGGGAAACGGTCCCTGGAGGCTGGGCAGCTCGCGGTAGGCCCTGAGGCCTGAGCCTGTGCTCCGTCCGCTGGGGCCCTTCACCCATGGAAGTGCCACCCTGTCCCACAGAACTCTCGGATCCCCCCAGAGCCGCATTCACAGAGGGGTGCTCTCCCCCGGTCCTCTCCACAAAATAAAAGAGTGCGTGCAGCTTGTGTTCACTCAAGAGAGCAGGGCAGCTGTCCAACTAGGACCCACTTAGTCCCAGCCTCCATTTCTTAAGGAATTAAGTCCACTTTCATCATGAACATTTTCAAACAGAAAACATGTGAAAGAATAATGTAACAATCCCTACCACCTAGATTTAATGATCATTAACATTTTGCCCTGCTTGTTTCATCTGTTTATTGTCAATCCCTACGTATAATCTGTAACTTACAGGGATTTAAAAGCACTATGTCAGCTAACAGCAAACTAAAAATAACTCTTCCATATCACTGCATATCTAACCTATGCTTAGATTTTATTTGTGCAAAATTAGTCTTTTACAGTTGATGTGTTCAAAGGTCTGAGCCAATCACGGTCATCCTGTTCCCTTCGTGCATTCGTTGTTAGGGATTTTCTGAACGGTCTCTGCCACCCACCCCTGACATTTCCATGTCATGAAGTTGCTAGAGAAACCAGGGTCATCTGTCCTGTCAAATGTCCCTCCTTCCTCGAGGTCGGTGTCTTACTTAAATCTCTGCGGTCTGTGCGTCCTCTAAACTAGTAATTAAATCGAGACGTTTGATCCAGTCCAGGATCACTGTTTCAGGAAGAACCCTTCATTGGCATCATTGTGGGTTCCTTGTTGCATCATATCCCATAATCCATGCTGTTTATTGAGTGCTTATTGTGTGGCAGGCCTTGTGAGACTTTACAAACATAATATGCTTTGGGGGAGTAATTAAGTTTTTACTTCACAACAGTAAACTGAATCCAACTAGGCCTGGAAGGAGACAAGAGGTATTTGGAATTCAAAGAATTACAGTGAGAGCACGGACATAGCAGGATTTGAGAGCTGGGAGGAGGTCTCTGCAGGGACAAGAGGAACCATGGAGATAAGAAAACACAAAATCAAATTGATCATAATGGGAATTCCCTGGTGATCCAGTGGTGAAGACTCCATGCCTCCAATGTAAGGGATGCAGGTACAATCCCTGGTTGAGGAACTAAGATCTCACATGCTGGGTGGCATTGCTCAGAAAATACTACCAAAAAAAAAAAAATCTGAAGGGCCGAGAGTCTTCTTGCTGGTCTTGCCATCCCTGGCTCCAAGTGCTCATGGCCTCCACAGTATCCATGCCGTCTCTCTCCTGAGCAAAGAACCCAGTCTGGCCATCCAACCCATCGTTCTTAACTGTGCTGACAACCAGCCGAACCATTTGGGTTGGGTCCAGCATTTGCCAAGGACCAGACGTCTGGACATGCTCAAAGTGAAGTTCTCGTCAGAAAAGTTCTCCCCGCTAAATGGACGTGGCCATGGGGACTACCGCGGCTTGTAAATTCATCATCCTGGTTCATAAATCCAGGAACAAGCCTGGGAAAGCAGGAATCCTTATAACCAAATCTTGTGTTTTCTTCTCAGGAACATCGTCTGCAAACAGCTCCAGGAAGACATGGCCAAGCCTTGCCATTGCACAGCCGTGTCTGTGCATGAGCGTGCCATGGACTCGGCAAGGTTGCAACTCTGAAGAAGAGCCTGTGGAGAGGCCAGTGTGACCTTAAGCTTCTCAACAACAGCCTTGCGAAGTGAATGTTGTTGTATTTCTGGTTTTACAGGTAGTGAGCCCCAGGACCAGCCTCCCAAGCCAGCACTCTCCTATGTGCTGTGGTACTTGGCTGTCAGGATGGGGGTTTCTGGCAGTGAGGGAACAGGCAGGGCAGTCAGCAGGTCCCGGAACTCTTGGGAGAAGGGGGCTGCTGGTGTGCGTTCTGTCCTACTCCTGGCCAACACCCTCTCCTCCCGCTCAGGTGGACTCAGCACTGGCCTGGGCTGCTGCTCAGCAGAGGGAAGGGTGCCTGCCTTCGAGCAGGCAGGATGAGGACTTCCCTGGGAGTCCAGGGGTTTAGACTCTGCGCTCCCACTGCAGGGCACACAGGTTTGATCCCTGGTCTGGGAAGTTCCACACGGCCACAGTGAGGGGTCGGAGGCCCCCCCCTTAAAAAAAAAAAATCAGGAAGGATGAAACTACATCCCTCTTCAACTCTATCCCCTTCCTTGTATGGAGTTTTTAAAGAAATTAATGGGGTGAGATCTTTTCACCATTAAGAAGGACAAAAAAAAGTGGAGTAGGCTCAACATCATCAGTCAACAGGGAATGCAAGCTAAAACCATGAGACACCAACACAGCCCTCAGAATGGTGGCTGTGAAGCGGATGGATGAGCTGGTGTAATAGGAGCTGTGCAAGTCTTCAAAGCTTGCCAGTGGGAGTGTAAACCAGTACAACCACTCGGGACGACTATTTGTCAAACTGTCTTAGTCAAAACAAACGCCTGCCTTGGGACCCACTCCTGGATCATCTGCATGCAACAGAAATCAGTGCTTGTCTACACCAGGAGACCTGTCCACGGATGTCCACAGCAGTACCATTCACTATAGCCCCGGGTGGAGGCCTAATTCGGGCTCCTCTGTCCTTGGGATTCTCCAGGCAAGAGTGCTGGAGTGGGTTGCCGTTTCTTCCTCCAGCCGATTTTCCCAACCCAAGGATCGAACCCGCGTCTCTTATGTGTCCTGCATTGTCAGGTGGGTTGCTTACCACTAGCACCCGCCAAGAAGCCCCCCAACAGGTGAATGTGCAAATGAAACTACAATATTCATGCAATGAAATAGTACACCCCTTTAAAAGGACTGAATGGCTGAAATATGCAGCAGGGGTGAACCTCAGGGATGTGCTGAACGAGAGAAGCCAGACACACAGGTGTATGCTGGTGGTTTCCGTTTGGATGAAGTGCAAAAGTAGGAACACCGGTCTGTGGTAGTGATGGTGGTGGTTAGAGTAGTGACTATCTCAGGAATGCCTCAAAGGAGTCTGCTGGGGGCTGGAAAAGTCCTCTTCTTGAGCTGGTGGTAGTTACATGGATGTGTGTATAACAACAGTTTGAGTGAAACACTGTGAGTTGTTTCAACGTTGTATACAAGCTAAACAACAGTTTTTAAAATACATAGAAAAATAGGAATGAGTGTATGTATGATGTAAGTATATATATATACACACACACAGTGGAAGCGGGCCACCCAGGAGTTGAGCGGACTCCTAGGAGCCCTGGTCCCTGGCTCCCGGCTCCCTTCCCCCGTCCCCTGCTCTGCCCTGGGCCTCTCCCTGTGATCTTCCCACACTGGACATGACCCCGGTCCAGACCCCAGACGGCCAGGCCGAGAGGGTGGCGAGGCAGAAACCCGTGTTCCCTATGTGCCTGCTCTTTGGCCCTCTGTCCTAATGAGACCCAGGACCAATATTTACCTTTCATTCTGCAATCGGGGAAGGGGGGGGCCGGCCACGGGGCAGACAGGCCGGGGCAGAGGGAGGGCCCAGCCCTGGAGGCCGCGGGAGTCAGGGTCGGAGCTGGTCCTGCAGGCCACCAGTCCTGGGCGAGCTGGGAACGAAGACAGACCGGAGGCCTGGGAGGCCCAGGGCCCAGCTCCTCCTCCCGGCAACCGCTACACACGAACACGCCTCCCCGGCTCCCAGGCAGGGAAGGGACTTGGGACCCCGGCTCCCGTCTGGCCACACCCTGCCCTCCACTTCCTTGCGCGCGGTCGGTGGACACCACAGCCCTCCCTGCAGGCTTTCCTGCACACAGCTGCAGCTCACTAAGCCCCTCCTAAGTTCAGACTCTACTTCAGTCTCTACAACAAGACACTCTCCCCACCGCCCAGAGGAGAAGACAGGCTCACAGAGGTCAAAGCGACCATCACTGAGTGTTAGGGTGGGAAGGAGCCTGCAGGAGAACCCTGTGACCCCACTGACCCCGGAGAGGGAGAGGCTGGACGGTGGCAGCACCTCTGGGCTCCGCTCTGGGGCTTCCTCCCGGATGGCGGGGGTGGGCTCTCCAGCTGCCTGTCCCTATGGCCCTGAACCGCCGACCTCCGCCTCCCGGCTGATTTCTTCACGTTGGTTCAACATTAACCCGGCGGGGTTAGGACCAGCTCGCAGAGAAGTGCCGGGAGCGGACACACCATGGCGCGCGTCCGAGGCCCGCGGCTGCCTGGCTGCCTGGCCCTGGCTGCCCTGTTCAGCCTCGCGCATAGCCAGCATGGTAAGGGGGCCACTGGAAGCTCGACAGGCTGGCGGACCAGGGCGTGGGTCTGTGGGCTGGGGTGTCCACCGAGAGAAACAGGGCCGGTCCCCAGATCCGCACCATGTCCAGCTCAGGGAAGGGGTCGGGTGCTCCAGGCCGGACGGACAGTGGCCGCTGCTCTCAGGCAATATGGAAGGTGGGCTGGGGGGTGACCCGTGGAAGGAAGGGACTAGTGGGCTGCCATTAGCAGCCTTCTGGGCCTGCCGCCATCCCAGAGGCCCCCTCCATTTCGGAAGCCATCAGGGCTTGCTTCCTGCCCCCACGGTGGCCGCCGTCCCACCCTCGTCCCTCCTGCAGTGTTCCTGGCCCGTCAGCAAGCATCCTCGCTGCTCCAGCGGGCCCGCCGTGCCAACAAGGGCTTCCTGGAGGAGTTGCGAGAGGGCAACCTGGAGCGAGAGTGCCTGGAGGAGCTGTGCAGCCACGAGGAGGCCTTCGAGGCCCTGGAGTCTCCCAGTGCCACGGTGAGGCCCCGGTGAGGCAGGGCCCGGCTCCCTCCAAGGGGTCCCAGCTGCAGGAGCACAGAGGAGGGGCCCGAGGAGTGCGGCAGCTCTCTGTGGATCGCGGCGTGTGTTTCACTGGGCCGCCAGGGTGAACAGCTCAGTCTCTCTGGGAGAGCCCAGCGCCTTGGCTGTGTCAAGGCCCCAAGGTCCAGTGAGGCTCCAGGGCTCCTTGGGAAGGGGGCTCCTCAGTCTTTGGCCACCTGCCTGCGCTGGGATCTCTGGAGCCGCCGGCGCTGCCCGCGTGTCTCAGCTTTAGGTCTGCTGCTGACTCCTGTGCCCTCGGGCGCTGAGGTTCCTGTCAGGCCTGGGCCCCCCCTCACCAGTTTACCCCACCCACAAAAATCCCTTTCCATCTTGGCTGACCTGGGAGGGTGGAGGGGTACAGGCAGCTCCCCTCACGTCCCCAGGGGGTAACCAGAGTAAGGGAAAGTGGGGCACATAGGGAGAAGACAAAGTTGACTCTAAAAAGCCAAAGGGATCCTGCCAGAGCCTCATACTCAGCCTTGTTTTCCAGGAAGTGTTCTGGGCCAAGTACACAGGTGAGCACGCGGAAGACCTTGCTCTGGGAGGGGACTCCTGGGGACCCCAGCTGCAGAGTGCTCCGCCCCAGAGCCTTCTGGTCCACCAGCCGCCCGTCCCTGCGCCCCTGCCTCATCCCTTCCTTCTTTCCATCGCCTGCCCGCGCCTCTGTTTCTGAGCGCTGTCCCACCCTTTACTTGCCCCGTCCCCACCTCAATCTCTGTGTCTCTGGGTCTTTTCTAGCTTGTATGTCTGTGAGAAATCCTCGAGAAAAGCTCAATGAATGTCTGGAAGGTGAGGAACTGACATGTGGGTGGGGAGACCCCCATGTGCAGAGTAGGGGTGGGGTAGGAGTCGAGGCCCGGGGGTGGGGGGCGGTGGCCTCTGGCAGCTGACAAGGCCTTTCTGTTCCTGAGGTCAAGGATGGGTCTTTGCCCCTGGCTGTATGCTTGGCAATCGTAGGATGATTCATTGTGGAGGAGAAAATGAATGAATGTGTCATGAATTAATGCTAAGCCCTCATTCTCAGCCAAGCCCCTGCCCATGCCAGTCAGTCTTCCTCGTGTCCCCAAGGCAGAGCTTTGATATCGTCCATTCATTCTCCAATACCGCCCCCGTTGTCCCCAGAATAAAGCACAGGCTTCTTAGCCTGGTGAACTTGGTGGGTTCTGAACTTAACATTCCCTTCTAGCCTTCTCTTGCATCGCACCAACCCTGAACCCAGAGCCCTCGCTTCCTGAAAGCAAGCATTTCTCTAAACAGGCCAAGATATGTCAGATCCTGGCCCCTGTTAGCACGATTATCTCCCCATGGAGAGCCCTCACCACTGAACCACCCCACCCCGCCCCATCCTTCAAGAACTGGTGCAAATGCACCACCTTGCTGGGCCTTCTGGCACATCATCCCTCCTCCACCGCAGCCCGAATACACCGTTAGTATGGCAGCAGGCCCCGCAGCATGTCTTTAACCACTGGCCATGCTTTCACGCTTTAAGTAATTTATTCGGTAGACCTCTCACTAAACCTCTGCAATCTGTTAAGCCCTATGGTCAAGTGCTGGGAATTTT
>SJYW01056985.1:227371-259121 GCA_006410735.1 Raphicerus campestris | reverse complement strand
AAAAAAAAAAAAATCTGAAGGGCCGAGAGTCTTCTTGCTGGTCTTGCCATCCCTGGCTCCAAGTGCTCATGGCCTCCACAGTATCCATGCCGTCTCTCTCCTGAGCAAAGAACCCAGTCTGGCCATCCAACCCATCGTTCTTAACTGTGCTGACAACCAGCCGAACCATTTGGGTTGGGTCCAGCATTTGCCAAGGACCAGACGTCTGGACATGCTCAAAGTGAAGTTCTCGTCAGAAAAGTTCTCCCCGCTAAATGGACGTGGCCATGGGGACTACCGCGGCTTGTAAATTCATCATCCTGGTTCATAAATCCAGGAACAAGCCTGGGAAAGCAGGAATCCTTATAACCAAATCTTGTGTTTTCTTCTCAGGAACATCGTCTGCAAACAGCTCCAGGAAGACATGGCCAAGCCTTGCCATTGCACAGCCGTGTCTGTGCATGAGCGTGCCATGGACTCGGCAAGGTTGCAACTCTGAAGAAGAGCCTGTGGAGAGGCCAGTGTGACCTTAAGCTTCTCAACAACAGCCTTGCGAAGTGAATGTTGTTGTATTTCTGGTTTTACAGGTAGTGAGCCCCAGGACCAGCCTCCCAAGCCAGCACTCTCCTATGTGCTGTGGTACTTGGCTGTCAGGATGGGGGTTTCTGGCAGTGAGGGAACAGGCAGGGCAGTCAGCAGGCCCCGGAACTCTTGGGAGAAGGGGGCTGCTGGTGTGCGTTCTGTCCTACTCCTGGCCAACACCCTCTCCTCCCGCTCAGGTGGACTCAGCACTGGCCTGGGCTGCTGCTCAGCAGAGGGAAGGGTGCCTGCCTTCGAGCAGGCAGGATGAGGACTTCCCTGGGAGTCCAGGGGTTTAGACTCTGCGCTCCCACTGCAGGGCACACAGGTTTGATCCCTGGTCTGGGAAGTTCCACACGGCCACAGTGAGGGGTCGGAGGCCCCCCCCTTAAAAAAAAAAAATCAGGAAGGATGAAACTACATCCCTCTTCAACTCTATCCCCTTCCTTGTATGGAGTTTTTAAAGAAATTAATGGGGTGAGATCTTTTCACCATTAAGAAGGACAAAAAAAAGTGGAGTAGGCTCAACATCATCAGTCAACAGGGAATGCAAGCTAAAACCATGAGACACCAACACAGCCCTCAGAATGGTGGCTGTGAAGCGGATGGATGAGCTGGTGTAATAGGAGCTGTGCAAGTCTTCAAAGCTTGCCAGTGGGAGTGTAAACCAGTACAACCACTCGGGACGACTATTTGTCAAACTGTCTTAGTCAAAACAAACGCCTGCCTTGGGACCCACTCCTGGATCATCTGCATGCAACAGAAATCCGTGCTTGTCTACACCAGGAGACCTGTCCACGGATGTCCACAGCAGTACCATTCACTATAGCCCCGGGTGGAGGCCTAATTCGGGCTCCTCTGTCCTTGGGATTCTCCAGGCAAGAGTGCTGGAGTGGGTTGCCGTTTCTTCCTCCAGCCGATTTTCCCAACCCAAGGATCGAACCTGAGTCTCTTATGTGTCCTGCATTGTCAGGTGGGTTGCTTACCACTAGCACCCGCCAAGAAGCCCCCCAACAGGTGAATGTGCAAATGAAACTACAATATTCATGCAATGAAATAGTACACCCCTTTAAAAGGACTGAATGGCTGAAATATGCAGCAGGGGTGAACCTCAGGGATGTGCTGAACGAGAGAAGCCAGACACACAGGTGTATGCTGGTGGTTTCCGTTTGGATGAAGTGCAAAAGTAGGAACACCGGTCTGTGGTAGTGATGGTGGTGGTTAGAGTAGTGACTATCTCAGGAATGCCTCAAAGGAGTCTGCTGGGGGCT
Source organism: Raphicerus campestris (assembly GCA_006410735.1). Taxonomy (NCBI): domain Eukaryota; kingdom Metazoa; phylum Chordata; class Mammalia; order Artiodactyla; family Bovidae; genus Raphicerus; species Raphicerus campestris. Next base: position 257,292 of record SJYW01056985.1, on the reverse strand, counting down.
GGAAAAGTCCTCTTCTTGAGCTGGTGGTAGTTACATGGATGTGTGTATAACAACAGTTTGAGTGAAACACTGTGAGTTGTTTCAACGTTGTATACAAGCTAAACAACAGTTTTTAAAATACATAGAAAAATAGGAATGAGTGTATGTATGATGTAAGTATATATATATACACACACACAGTGGAAGCGGGCCACCCAGGAGTTGAGCGGACTCCTAGGAGCCCTGGTCCCTGGCTCCCGGCTCCCTTCCCCCGTCCCCTGCTCTGCCCTGGGCCTCTCCCTGCGATCTTCCCACACTGGACATGACCCCGGTCCAGACCCCAGACGGCCAGGCCGAGAGGGTGGCGAGGCAGAAACCCGTGTTCCCTATGTGCCTGCTCTTTGGCCCTCTGTCCTAATGAGACCCAGGACCAATATTTACCTTTCATTCTGCAATCGGGGAAGGGGGGGGCCGGCCACGGGGCAGACAGGCGGGAGCAGAGGGAGGGCCCAGCCCTGGAGGCCACGGGAGTCAGGGTCGGAGCTGGTCCTGCAGGCCACCAGTCCTGGGCGACCTGGGAACGAAGACAGACCGGAGGCCTGGGAGGCCCAGGGCCCAGCTCCTCCTCCCGGCAACCGCTACACACGAACACGCCTCCCCGGCTCCCAGGCAGGGAAGGGACTTGGGACCCCGGCTCCCGTCTGGCCACACCCTGCCCTCCATTTCCTTGCGCGTGGTCGGTGGACACCACAGCCCTCCCTGCAGGCTTTCCTGCACACAGCTGCAGCTCACTAAGCCCCTCCTAAGTTCAGACTCTACTTCAGTCTCTACAACAAGACACTCTCCCCACCGCCCAGAGGAGAAGACAGGCTCACAGAGGTCAAAGCGACCATCACTGAGTGTTAGGGTGGGAAGGAGCCTGCAGGAGAACCCTGTGACCCCACTGACCCCGGAGAGGGAGAGGCTGGACGGTGGCAGCACCTCTGGGCTCCGCTCTGGGGCTTCCTCCCGGATGGCGGGGGTGGGCTCTCCAGCTGCCTGTCCCTATGGCCCTGAACCGCCGACCTCCGCCTCCCGGCTGATTTCTTCACGTTGGTTCAACATTAACCCGGCGGGGTTAGGACCAGCTCGCAGAGAAGTGCCGGGAGCGGACACACCATGGCGCGCGTCCGAGGCCCGCGGCTGCCTGGCTGCCTGGCCCTGGCTGCCCTGTTCAGCCTCGCGCATAGCCAGCATGGTAAGGGGGCCACTGGAAGCTCGACAGGCTGGCGGACCAGGGCGTGGGTCTGTGGGCTGGGGTGTCCACCGAGAGAAACAGGGCCGGTCCCCAGATCCGCACCATGTCCAGCTCAGGGAAGGGGTCGGGTGCTCCAGGCCGGACGGACAGTGGCCGCTGCTCTCAGGCAATATGGAAGGTGGGCTGGGGGGTGACCCGTGGAAGGAAGGGACTAGTGGGCTGCCATTAGCAGCCTTCTGGGCCTGCCGCCATCCCAGAGGCCCCCTCCATTTCGGAAGCCATCAGGGCTTGCTTCCTGCCCCCACGGTGGCCGCCGTCCCACCCTCGTCCCTCCTGCAGTGTTCCTGGCCCGTCAGCAAGCATCCTCGCTGCTCCAGCGGGCCCGCCGTGCCAACAAGGGCTTCCTGGAGGAGTTGCGAGAGGGCAACCTGGAGCGAGAGTGCCTGGAGGAGCTGTGCAGCCACGAGGAGGCCTTCGAGGCCCTGGAGTCTCCCAGTGCCACGGTGAGGCCCCGGTGAGGCAGGGCCCGGCTCCCTCCAAGGGGTCCCAGCTGCAGGAGCACAGAGGAGGGGCCCGAGGAGTGCGGCAGCTCTCTGTGGATCGCGGCGTGTGTTTCACTGGGCCGCCAGGGTGAACAGCTCAGTCTCTCTGGGAGAGCCCAGCGCCTTGGCTGTGTCAAGGCCCCAGGGTCCAGCGAGGCTCCAGGGCTCCTTGGGAAGGGGGCTCCTCAGTCTTTGGCCACCTGCCTGCGCTGGGATCTCTGGAGCCGCCGGCGCTGCCCGCGTGTCTCAGCTTTAGGTCTGCTGCTGACTCCTGTGCCCTCGGGCGCTGAGGTTCCTGTCAGGCCTGGGCCCCCCCTCACCAGTTTACCCCACCCACAAAAATCCCTTTCCATCTTGGCTGACCTGGGAGGGTGGAGGGGTACAGGCAGCTCCCCTCACGTCCCCAGGGGGTAACCAGAGTAAGGGAAAGTGGGGCACATAGGGAGAAGACAAAGTTGACTCTAAAAAGCCAAAGGGATCCTGCCAGAGCCTCATACTCAGCCTTGTTTTCCAGGAAGTGTTCTGGGCCAAGTACACAGGTGAGCACGCGGAAGACCTTGCTCTGGGAGGGGACTCCTGGGGACCCCAGCTGCAGAGTGCTCCGCCCCAGAGCCTTCTGGTCCACCAGCCGCCCGTCCCTGCGCCCCTGCCTCATCCCTTCCTTCTTTCCATCGCCTGCCCGCGCCTCTGTTTCTGAGCGCTGTCCCACCCTTTACTTGCCCCGTCCCCACCTCAATCTCTGTGTCTCTGGGTCTTTTCTAGCTTGTATGTCTGTGAGAAATCCTCGANGCATCCTCGCTGCTCCAGCGGGCCCGCCGTGCCAACAAGGGCTTCCTGGAGGAGTTGCGAGAGGGCAACCTGGAGCGAGAGTGCCTGGAGGAGCTGTGCAGCCACGAGGAGGCCTTCGAGGCCCTGGAGTCTCCCAGTGCCACGGTGAGGCCCCGGTGAGGCAGGGCCCGGCTCCCTCCAAGGGGTCCCAGCTGCAGGAGCACAGAGGAGGGGCCCGAGGAGTGCGGCAGCTCTCTGTGGATCGCGGCGTGTGTTTCACTGGGCCGCCAGGGTGAACAGCTCAGTCTCTCTGGGAGAGCCCAGCGCCTTGGCTGTGTCAAGGCCCCAGGGTCCAGCGAGGCTCCAGGGCTCCTTGGGAAGGGGGCTCCTCAGTCTTTGGCCACCTGCCTGCGCTGGGATCTCTGGAGCCGCCGGCGCTGCCCGCGTGTCTCAGCTTTAGGTCTGCTGCTGACTCCTGTGCCCTCGGGCGCTGAGGTTCCTGTCAGGCCTGGGCCCCCCCTCACCAGTTTACCCCACCCACAAAAATCCCTTTCCATCTTGGCTGACCTGGGAGGGTGGAGGGGTACAGGCAGCTCCCCTCACGTCCCCAGGGGGTAACCAGAGTAAGGGAAAGTGGGGCACATAGGGAGAAGACAAAGTTGACTCTAAAAAGCCAAAGGGATCCTGCCAGAGCCTCATACTCAGCCTTGTTTTCCAGGAAGTGTTCTGGGCCAAGTACACAGGTGAGCACGCGGAAGACCTTGCTCTGGGAGGGGACTCCTGGGGACCCCAGCTGCAGAGTGCTCCGCCCCAGAGCCTTCTGGTCCACCAGCCGCCCGTCCCTGCGCCCCTGCCTCATCCCTTCCTTCTTTCCATCGCCTGCCCGCGCCTCTGTTTCTGAGCGCTGTCCCACCCTTTACTTGCCCCGTCCCCACCTCAATCTCTGTGTCTCTGGGTCTTTTCTAGCTTGTATGTCTGTGAGAAATCCTCGAGAAAAGCTCAATGAATGTCTGGAAGGTGAGGAATTGACATGTGGGTGGGGAGACCCCCATGTGCAGAGTAGGGGTGGGGTAGGAGTCGAGGCCCGGGGGTGGGGGGCGGTGGCCTCTGGCAGCTGACAAGGCCTTTCTGTTCCTGAGGTCAAGGATGGGTCTTTGCCCCTGGCTGTATGCTTGGCAATCGTAGGATGATTCATTGTGGAGGAGAAAATGAATGAACGTGTCATGAATTAATGCTAAGCCCTCATTCTCAGCCAAGCCCCTGCCCATGCCAGTCAGTCTTCCTCGTGTCCCCAAGGCAGAGCTTTGATATCGTCCATTCATTCTCCAATACCGCCCCCGTTGTCCCCAGAATAAAGCACAGGCTTCTTAGCCTGGTGAACTTGGTGGGTTCTGAACTTAACATTCCCTTCTAGCCTTCTCTTGCATCGCACCAACCCTGAACCCAGAGCCCTCGCTTCCTGAAAGCAAGCATTTCTCTAAACAGGCCAAGATATGTCAGATCCTGGCCCCTGTTAGCACGATTATCTCCCCATGGAGAGCCCTCACCACTGAACCACCCCACCCCGCCCCATCCTTCAAGAACTGGTGCAAATGCACCACCTTGCTGGGCCTTCTGGCACATCATCCCTCCTCCACCGCAGCCCGAATACACCGTTAGTATGGCAGCAGGCCCCGCAGCATGTCTTTAACCACTGGCCATGCTTTCACGCTTTAAGTAATTTATTCGGTAGACCTCTCACTAAACCTCTGCAATCTGTTAAGCCCTATGGTCAAGTGCTGGGAATTTTAAGAGAATGAGGGAGCTCGTAGTTTCATAGGAAAGCAAAAATACAAAACATCAAATTAATTGATGGAAAAGTTCTGTTCCAGGTGCCCAGAGAATTCCAGGAGAGGGAGCGTTTCGTTAGCTGGCAGAATCAAGGACCACTCCCCAGTAGTTTTACCTGTATGTGTGGGATGCACTGATGAGCAAACAGGAAAGCATTCCAAGGCCAAGGCGCGAGCGTGTGCAGAGGCCCTTAGGCTTGAGGACTGAGATAACAGGACAGGCAGACCAGGGCCGGATCCTAAGGACCTTGCTCACGCTTTCATTCTGCTGTGGGGAGCCGCTGGATATGAGCTCTGTGAGGGCAGGGACCTACCGTGGCTCTGACTGCCTTATTCATCGCTGTGTCCTGGGCCCTGGGTACAGCGCCTGGCACATGGCTGGCACACAGGGGGTGCTCAGTGAATGTTGGGTGCCTGCTGTTGAATGGGTTGTAGACCTTCTGGGTACAAAGGAAGTGCTGAGTAAATGCAGGTTAAGGGTCATGGAGCAGAAGTAGCTTGGAGGGGATGGACCAACAGAGCTTTACGAGGAGAGAAGGGCGGGTGGACAAGTCCTCAGCCTCAGACACCTGGACTGGGGTCTCCGCAGGCAGCTGCGCGGAAGGTGTGGGGATGAACTACCGAGGAAACGTAAGCGTCACCCGGTCAGGCATCGAGTGCCAGCTGTGGAGGAGCCGCTATCCACATAAGCCAGAGTGAGTGCCGGGCAGGCCTGTCTGCTGCGATGCTGGGGGCNCTCCACCGCAGCCCGAATACACCGTTAGTATGGCAGCAGGCCCCGCAGCATGTCTTTAACCACTGGCCATGCTTTCACGCTTTAAGTAATTTATTCGGTAGACCTCTCACTAAACCTCTGCAATCTGTTAAGCCCTATGGTCAAGTGCTGGGAATTTTAAGAGAATGAGGGAGCTCGTAGTTTCATAGGAAAGCAAAAATACAAAACATCAAATTAATTGATGGAAAAGTTCTGTTCCAGGTGCCCAGAGAATTCCAGGAGAGGGAGCGTTTCGTTAGCTGGCAGAATCAAGGACCACTCCCCAGTAGTTTTACCTGTATGTGTGGGATGCACTGATGAGCAAACAGGAAAGCATTCCAAGGCCAAGGCGCGAGCGTGTGCAGAGGCCCTTAGGCTTGAGGACTGAGATAACAGGACAGGCAGACCAGGGCCGGATCCTAAGGACCTTGCTCACGCTTTCATTCTGCTGTGGGGAGCCGCTGGATATGAGCTCTGTGAGGGCAGGGACCTACCGTGGCTCTGACTGCCTTATTCATCGCTGTGTCCTGGGCCCTGGGTACAGCGCCTGGCACATGGCTGGCACACAGGGGGTGCTCAGTGAATGTTGGGTGCCTGCTGTTGAATGGGTTGTAGACCTTCTGGGTACAAAGGAAGTGCTGAGTAAATGCAGGTTAAGGGTCATGGAGCAGAAGTAGCTTGGAGGGGATGGACCAACAGAGCTTTACGAGGAGAGAAGGGCGGGTGGACAAGTCCTCAGCCTCAGACACCTGGACTGGGGTCTCCGCAGGCAGCTGCGCGGAAGGTGTGGGGATGAACTACCGAGGAAACGTAAGCGTCACCCGGTCAGGCATCGAGTGCCAGCTGTGGAGGAGCCGCTATCCACATAAGCCAGAGTGAGTGCCGGGCAGGCCTGTCTGCTGCGATGCTGGGGGCAAGGAGACCCTGAGGGTGGCAGGGGGAGGCTTCTCGCTGAGCCACTTTCTATTCCAGAGTCAACTCTTCCACCCACCCGGGGGCTGACCTGCAGGAGAATTTTTGCCGCAACCCGGATGGCAGCATTACTGGGCCCTGGTGCTACACCACATCACCTACTCTGCGGAGAGAAGCGTGCAGCGTCCCCGTGTGCGGTGAGCAGGGGCGGTCGGTGGGCCACGGCCATGGCCCATGGGTCTGTGCCGGCTGGCAGTGCAGGACGGGAATCGAGATGCCAGCGCCCTCTGACTGGGGTTAGTTACCGACGCTTCCCAGTTAGTGACGTCAGGAGGCCAGAGCAAGTCCACTTCCAGCCTCCTCCTCCACCTCCACTTGCTTCCTTACAATCCAGGACGTGGCTCATTCTAAATATGCTTTCCTTCCTGCTCGGGGCCTTCTCTCCAGGAAGCCCTTCCTAACCATCTCAGTCCACATGCCCTTTTTTGAGCACCAACAGCAAGCCTCGTACAGTCCAGCCCTGCATGAGTCTCATTATTAATTCCCATCACATGGCAGCTAGCTATAGTCACAGTGCCGCAGAGCCCGCAAAATGACCAACAAACCCCAAAAGCTCGGGGGCAGACACCAGTAAGCATTCATTTTTTATGTGTCTGGGGGTCGGCTGGGGTGACTCTGCTCCTTGCAGCCGCAGTCCGTGCTGTCCAGATGTAGGCTGGGCTTGGCGGGGGGGGCCCCCGCTTCAAACAGTGGGCCCAGCCAAGCTCGGCTGCTCAGAGGGCGGGTCCAGGTCCGCTCTTCCACGGTGAAGGAGGCAGAAATGCAGTTCTTCCATGGGAATGGCAGAAATGCCCAACAGTGAAGAGAAGCAGATAAACCAACAGAGTCAGTTCTGCCCACATGCCTTTGGCCAGAGCAAGTCAAGTGATCAAGGCCAAGGTCAAGAGGTGGAGGCTACACTTTGTTTATAAAATAACAGGACAGGGTGTGGATTCAGGCAGGGATAACGAATCAGTGCCAGTAACTCAATCTACCAAACATGGGTTGTCATCCTCAGCCGATACAGCTCTCTTTCCTACTGGGCCTTCGTGAACACACAGAATCCCTTAGTCTCAGGGCGGGCACTAGCAAAAGCGTACAGATAGCGCGGGAGGGGAAACCTGGGCACTATCCCTGGCTAGTCATGCCCCAGACACTTGCACCGTATCTTTTGTTTAAATCTCAACAACCCTGCAATTAAAAAAAACAACCTCATTAGCGATCCCATTCACAGGCAAACGGACTGCAGCTCAGAGAGGTTGACTTGACATCATACAGGTCAAAGGTCAGGGGGCAGAGCTTCCTATCCTGTCTGGCTCCACTGTGGTCCCACGCTCTGTGTCCCCTCTCTCTCCTCACCCACCAGGCCAGGACCGAGTCACAGTGGAGGTGATCCCACGGTCGGGAGGCTCCACCGCCAGTCCGTCGCCTGGACTGGAAATGTGCGTCCCAGACCGCGGCCGGGGGTACCAGGGGCGGCTGGCGGTGACCACACGCGGGTCCCGCTGCCTTGCCTGGAACAGCGAGCAGGCCAAGGCCCTGAGCAAGGACCAGGACTTCAACCCGGCCGTGCCCCTGGCGGAGAACTTCTGCCGCAACCCAGACGGGGACGAAGAGGGCGCCTGGTGCTACGTGGCCGGCCAGCCTGGCGACTTTGAGTATTGTGACCTGAACTACTGCGGTGAGAGGGCAGGGCCGGGGCCTGAGAGAGCACAGGGCCTGGCGGCCAGAGCGGGAGCAGAGCCTTCCCTGGCCCCGGGCTTCCCACGTGTGCAGAGGTCCTTCCTGAGCCANTGAACTACTGCGGTGAGAGGGCAGGGCCGGGGCCTGAGAGAGCACAGGGCCTGGCGGCCAGAGCGGGAGCAGAGCCTTCCCTGGCCCCGGGCTTCCCACGTGTGCAGAGGGCCTTCCTGAGCCAGGTAGGGGCGCGCCTAGCCCCTGCCCACAGCTGAAGCCAGCGAGGCCCGCAGCTGGGCTCGCTAGCAACCCGGGTGCACTCGCGCTTACCGCCACGCCACGCGGACTCCCCGGGGTGGGGGGCCCGGGCGGTCCAGCGGCGGGAGCGGCATGGCCCGGCCCAGCCGCAGCCCGTGTCTGGGTCCCTGCAGGGGAGCCGGTGGATGGGGACCTGGGAGACGGGCTGGGCGAGGACCCGGACGCGGCCATCGAGGGACGCACCACTGAGGACCATTTCCAGCCCTTCTTCAACGAGAAGACCTTCGGCGCCGGGGAGGCCGGTAAGGCGCGGGCATCACGGCGCGCGGGCGCGGCGGCGCTCCGCCTCTCACGGTCCCGCTTGCCCCTTAGACTGTGGCCTGCGACCCCTGTTCGAGAAGAAGAAGCTGCAGGACAAAACGGAGTCGGAGCTTTTCGAGTCCTACATCGAGGGGCGCATCGTGGAGGGTCAGGACGCGGAGGTTGGCCTCGCGCCCTGGTGCGTGCTCCTCGCCTCCCCCACGCCCTCTCCCCGCCTCCCACCTCGCGCCCGGGAGCCTTCTCCGCGCTCACAGACTTAGGCTCCACTGGTTATCTAGCCCACACCAGCATCGCATCGAATCCTCACTGCCACCTATTTAGATTTGGGTTTGTTACTAATCCAAATCAGATGATGAAGCTGAGGCTCAGAGCGCTTAAGGGACTCGTCTAAATGATGCTGTTAGTGAATGGGTTACATAGCAGGACTCAATTCCAGTTCTTCTCACCCTAGAGCTCTGCTAAGCTGTGCCAACTCTGGCCTGGAAAAAGCTCGATGCAGGGGAAGGAGAGGTGCAAAACGCAGGTGGCTGCCCCTTCGTGTCACATGGATGCCTTGTCCCCAAGGGTGGCCAGGTCAAGCTGGGGTCAGGGCCCAGCAGTTAGCTCTGTCCAATTAGTTCTTAAACTTGGGACTTCCTGCTTGTGTTTGTTGCTCAGTCACTAGTCGTGTCTGACTCTTTGCAGCCCCATGGACTGCAGCGCGACAGGCCTCCCTGTCCTTCACTGTCCACCAGAGCTTGCTCAAACTCATGGCCGTCGAGTCAGTGACGCCATCCAACCATCTCATCCTCTGTCGTCCCGTTCTCCCGCCTTCAGTCTTTCCCAGCATCAGGGTCTTTTCCAGTGAGTCAGCTCTTCGCATCACGTGGCCTAAGGACTGCAGCGTCGGCATCAGTCCTTCTAATGAATATTAGAATTGATTTCCTTTAGATTGACAGGTTTGATTTCCTTGCAGTCCAAGGGACTCTCAAGAGTCTTCTTCAACACCACAGCACAAAAGCATCAAGTCTTCGGCGCTCTGCCTTCTTCATGGTCCAACTCTCACATCCATACATGACCACTGGAAAAACCACAGCCTTGACTAGATGGACCTTTCTGCCTGTAGGGCTGGTGAATGGGGCAGCCCGCCGCCCAACCCTGCCACTTGCTAATGCTTCTCGCTTCCCTCCTCAGGCAGGTGATGCTCTTTCGGAAGAGCCCCCAGGAGCTGCTGTGTGGGGCCAGCCTCATCAGTGACCGCTGGGTCCTCACGGCTGCCCACTGTCTCCTGTATCCGCCTTGGGACAAGAACTTCACCGAGGCCGACCTGCTGGTGCGCATCGGCAAGCATTCCCGCACCAGGTACGGGGGGCCCCAAGTGTGCGGCCAACTGTGCGGGCCCCGTGCTCTGAGACGTCAGGGCTATGTCTGTGTACGTCTCTTGTGGTAGAAAACCCAGCAGTCCCTGCTGTAAAGTCGATTTGCCCATGTCCTGACTAAAGTTTGGACCTGGGGACAGAGAAGCTAAGGCCTGGCAGAGAGCAGAGTCCTGGCCTGCCCTTGGCGCCCCTCCAGGCATCAGGACGCGGCCCAGGCGTGAGCCCTGAGTAGAGGCCGTTTGGGTCAGGGCTCGCAGCCTGTGTCCCTCCTGCCACCGCCTGGGCTGCTTGATCCTGAATCCTTGGGGCAGCTTCAGGCCAAGAAGCTGCCTGGGGGCCTGCCAAGGTGAGCCTGCAGCTGCTTAGCCTGACTCCCGGCCCCTGAGGGCAGGCAGTTTGCCTCCTTGAGGAACCTGCTGACCTCCCTGGGTGGCCTGCAGCTTCTGTTTTTTCTCTGCTGGGGTCTGCACAGGTATGAGCGGAAGGTTGAAAAGATCTCCATGCTGGACAAGATCTACATCCACCCCAGGTACAACTGGAAGGAGAATCTGGACCGGGACATCGCCCTGCTGAAGCTCAAGAGGCCCATCGAGTTCTCCGAATACATCCACCCCGTGTGCCTGCCCGACAAGGAGACAGCAGCCAAGTGGGGCAGCCAGGAGGGCAGCCAGGGGGCGGTGGAGGAGGCGGCTCAAGTCTGCGGGGGCCTGGGCTGGGTTCCGGGCCTGACTCTGACATCCTGTTGCCTTGCCGGAGCTCCTTCCCGTTTCCAGGCCTTGGGCTTTCCTGCCACGGGGGTCTTAGGCTCAGGTCTCTAAGGGGTGGTGCTGGGGCCGGGAGGCTCCTGGGCAGGTCTGTTCTCACTGGGTCCTTCTTCCTTCCCCAAAGGCTGCTCCGGGCTGGGTTCAAAGGGCGGGTGACCGGCTGGGGCAACCGGAGGGAGACGTGGACCAGCAGCGTTGCCGAGGTGCAGCCCAGCGTCCTCCAAGTGGTCAACCTGCCTCTCGTGGAGCGGCCGGTGTGCAAGGACTCCACCCGGATCCGCATCACGGAAAACATGTTCTGTGCCGGCAAGTCCCCTGGGCGTGGCGGGGCTGGGGTGGGAGGATGAGACCCCTTAACAGCGCAGGCCTGTGTTCAAGTCCCGGCTTCGCTTTGTTCACATATTATGCGTTTTATTTAAACATAGTGGAGACACAATGTCAGTGTCAGGTGTACAACATAGTGATCCAGTGTGTTGATAGCTTATACTCCATTTAAAGTTGTCACAAAATAATGGCTGTATTTCCCTGTGCTGTTCAGTCTGTCTTGGTTATTTAGTTGGTATGTGGTACTTTCTCTCTCTCAGTCCCTAGCCCCGTCTCGCCCCCGCATGTCTCTCCCCGCTGGTGATTCCTAGTTTGTTCTCTGTCAGTGAGTCTGTTTCTGTTTTGCTAAATTCATCTGTTTTATTTTCTGGATGCCACAGATAAGTGATGACGCCGTATTTGTCNGTCCCTAGCCCCGTCTCGCCCCCGCATGTCTCTCCCCACTGGTGATTCCTAGTTTGTTCTCTGTCAGTGAGTCTGTTTCTGTTTTGCTAAATTCATCTGTTTTATTTTCTGGACTCCACAGATAAGTGATGACGCCGTGTTTGTCCCTCTCAGTCTTTCTTATTTTGCTAAGCACACGACCCTCTAGGTCCATCCATGTTATGGCAGACGGCAGAGTTTCTTTCTTTTTAAGGCTGAGTAGTACTGTGTATCTGCTTCATCTGTTCATTTGTCGACGGATGCTTAGGTTTTTGCCTTGCATGATTCCCCTTCCCAGATATTGTGTTTTTTGTTTGTTGTACAAATTGAAGGTTTGTGTCACGTCTACGGGAGCCATTTTACCAACATTCGCTCACTGTGTGTTTCTGTGTCACATTTTAGTAATTCTTACAATGTGTCAAATGTTTTNAGCTGTGGTTTTTCCAGTAGTCATGTATGGATGTGAGAGTTGGACTATAAAGAAAGCTGAGTGCCAAAGAATTGATGGTTTTGAACTGTGGTGTTGGAGAAGACTCTTGAGAGTCCCTTGGACTGCAAGGAGATCCAACCAGTCCATCCTAAAGGAGATCAGTCCCGGGTGTTCATTGGGAGGTCTGATGCTGAAGCTGAAACTCTAATACATTGACCACCTGATGCGAAGAACTGACTCACTGCAAAAGATCCTGATGCTGGGAAAGATTGAGGGCAGGAGGAGAAAGGGACGACAGAGGATGAGAAGGTTGGATGGAATCACCGACTCAATGGACTTGAGTGTGAGCAAGCTCTGGGAGTTGGTGGTAGACAGGGAAGCCTGGTGTGCTGTGGCCCGTGGAGTTGCAGAGCTGGACATGACTGAGCGACTGAACTGGAGTGACACTGAATTGTGCAGTCAATAGGAGGGAGTTACGGTCGGTGAGTGCTCTTTCTTCTTTCTTTTCTCCTCTCATAATTTTCATTGTATTTTTTCTTCTTGTTGGAGGTTAATCAGCCCTTTTGTTGAAGCATCCGTCTCCTAGCTGGATGAAGCTTGTACACTAGTAGATTTTTCAAGAGGGTCATGGGTTAAGAATTTCCTGAGTTCTTGTATGTAACTAACTGGTTTTCTGTAGCCTTGCTACCTCAAGTTCAGCAGCATGGCTATAAAATCCATGGTTTAAGTTTTCCTCCCTTGAATTTGTTGTTACTTACTTTGGATGTTGTTTTCAAAGTCTGATGCCAAGTGTAATTCTCTTGCTCTAGGGAGTTGGTTTTTTCGCTTGGAGGCCTTGAAGGTATTTTCTTCATCTTTGAAGTCTCAGTTTTTTAGACTAGGTCTCAGAGTTGAGTGTTTTAGATCAGCTTTGCCAGGTTCCCAGTGGGTCCTTTCAGTATGCACATCTGATCTTTTATTTCTATGAAGTTTTCTTGGACTATATTGTACATATTGATTCTGTCCCATTGCTTCCTTTCTTCCCTTAGTCTGAGTTCCATTTCAACCACTTTCTGCTTTTAACTACTTACTGTTGTTTTGTCCATTTAATTTTTGAATTTCTGATTCATTCTTTTTCACATACCAAAATTTTGCTTGAGGATAGCTTTTCTTGTTTTTGGACATATCGAGCAGCTTGCAGGACCTCAGTTCCCTGACCAGGGATTGAACCAGGGTCACGGCAGTGAAAGCCTGGAATCCTAACCACTAGGCCATCCGGGAATTCCCCGCTTGATATTTAATCCAGTCTCAGTTGCCTTCTGTTTGATGTTTGTGTTTGGGAATTTTTGTTGGCTGAGCTATTTTTGTTCGTATTTATTCTTGTCCCGTTGTGTCTTTGTATAGATCATCTATTCAGTTTGCAGATTTGGGGTTATTTACAAGATTCCTAACTCATATGCGTCTATTTCTTTGACCTAGAAGATATTTTCCCCTCCTCATCTCTACATAAGTTTTGATATTAAATGTATAGTTAGATACATTAGTAAATGTACGTTAATTAATGTATCTAAATAATGGGCTTCTCTGGTGGCTCAGATGGTAAGGAACTTGCAAATCTGCCTGCAAAGTGGGAGACGTGGGTTCGATCCCTGGGTTGGGGAGGTCCCCTGGAGAAGGAAATGGCAACCCACTCCAGTATTCTTGTCTGGAGAATTCCACGGACAGAGGAGCCTGGTGGGCATCAGTTCGTGCATTTGCAAAGAGTTGGACACAATGGAGCGACTAACACTTTTGCCTTTAGATACATGAAAGCAGTTTGAAGTCTGGGTGTTCTCTGGGTCACACTTATGTTGAAGGTGTAGCGTCTGTTGGTTTTGAGTCCCTCTGCGTTGTTTGTGGAGGATGCTTGGAGATCTTGGAGATGTTTGGATACAGGCAACTGCCATTCTTCTCAGCTGCCTGTCAGTCTGGTGGGGTTTGTAAGTCACTCTGCCTGTTGGGTGGAGACTGGATTGGAGGCAGCGAGAGAAAGCAGCGGTTTGGGGAGAGNCGTTGTGTCTTTGTATAGATCATCTATTCAGTTTGCAGATTTGGGGTTATTTACAAGATTCCTAACTCATATGCGTCTATTTCTTTGACCTAGAAGATATTTTCCCCTCCTCATCTCTACATAAGTTTTGATATTAAATGTATAGTTAGATACATTAGTAAATGTACGTTAATTAATGTATCTAAATAATGGGCTTCTCTGGTGGCTCAGATGGTAAGGAACTTGCAAATCTGCCTGCAAAGTGGGAGACGTGGGTTCGATCCCTGGGTTGGGGAGGTCCCCTGGAGAAGGAAATGGCAACCCACTCCAGTATTCTTGTCTGGAGAATTCCACGGACAGAGGAGCCTGGTGGGCATCAGTTCGTGCATTTGCAAAGAGTTGGACACAATGGAGCGACTAACACTTTTGCCTTTAGATACATGAAAGCAGTTTGAAGTCTGGGTGTTCTCTGGGTCACACTTATGTTGAAGGTGTAGCGTCTGTTGGTTTTGAATCCCTCTGCGTTGTTTGTGGAGGATGCTTGGAGATCTTGGAGATGTTTGGATACAGGCAACTGCCATTATTCTCAGCTGCCTGTCAGTCTGGTGGGGTTTGTAAGTCACTCTGCCTGTTGGGTGGAGACTGGATTGGAGGCAGCGAGAGAAAGCAGCGGTTTGGGGAGAGAGTGGTGTGGGATGGGCCTGGGTGCAGAAGTGGTGAGAGTGGCTGGACTGGGGCTGCATGCTGAAGACAGAGCTGGCAAAACCTGCCTGGGCTGGATGTGTGGAGTGAGGCAGTGCGCAGAGCTGGGGAGGGCCAGCAGCCGGGGGCATTCCGCCGCAGCATCTCTGAGAGGAAAGTGGTTGGAGTGTGAGCTGGTTGCTCCCTGAGCACTGCGGTTCTCTCTCAAGGTTACAAGCCTGGGGAAGGCAAACGAGGGGACGCTTGTGAGGGCGACAGCGGGGGACCCTTCGTCATGAAGGTAAGTGTCTCCGAAGGCCCGGAGCTGGTGGGTAGATCCTTCTGGGGGCACGGGGAGGGACCTGAGGTTTCAGGAACAATCGCTTGACCCTGCCTTGGACTTGACTCTATTGGAAACCCCATGCTTCTTCCTCAGAGCCCCTCTAACAACCGCTGGTATCAAATGGGCATCGTCTCCTGGGGTGAAGGCTGTGACAGGGATGGAAAATATGGCTTCTACACCCACGTCTTCCGCCTGAAGAGGTGGATACAGAAGGTCATTGATCGGTTCGGAAGTTAGGGAGCCACCCACATTCCAGGCTCCTCTCACTGCAAAATCACAGGCCAATCCAGTGAAAGAATTATTTTTGTGGTTTGTTCCTAAAACTATCTTTCTCAATAAAAATGACTCTATCAACGAGCCTCGGGACTCCCAGTGCTGTTCATGGGGCAGCTCAGGAAGAGCCTGTCCCACCACTGGACAAGCGGCACGTGAAGGACCCGCCACCCCTAGAACAGGGCCAGGTGAGAGGGGAGATGGCAGCCTGAACTTAGGAGCACTTCAGATGTTCCCGGCCTGGGGCGTTCATGGATTATTTCATGTAATCCTCACACAAGGTAGTAACTGAGACTTGGAGAAGTACCTTGTCCAAGGCCACATGGCCACGCAGGGTCTAAGTCTGACTTGAAATATAGGAGATACTGAAGCCTGTGCTGGAGTGTGAGGAGCTTGCCCTGGGACGAGCCTCCAGAGAAGAGGCGGGAGGAGGGCAGACTAGTGAGGGGTGAGTAGTTACATCCATCTAACATCATTAAGGGACTTCCCAGGTGGTGCTGGAGGGAGACTCCACCTGCCAATCAGTGCAGGACAGGCAAGAGGCCGGGGTGCAGGGGTCTGCTCCCTGGGTTGGGAAGATCCCCTGGAGTAGGAAGTGACACCCCTCTCCAGTATTCTTGCCTGGGAAATGTAACTGGCTACTCCATGAGGCTGCAGTCGGATGTGACTGAGCACAGATTTCTAAAGTATCAGAGCTATGCCCCCGAAAGGCTCGGTATTTTAAGTGTCTTCCCTCTCAAGGGCTGTGGGATAGCAGACTGGAGCAGGGACCCTAGACCAGACTGCCTCAAAGTCTTAGTTGCTCAGTCGCGTTGGACTCCGAGACTCCATGGACTATAGCCCACCAGGCTCCTCTGTCCACGGAATTCTCTAGGCAAGATTACTGTAGTGGGTAGCCATTCCCTTCTCCAGGGGATCTTCTCAAGCTAGGGATCAAACCCAGGTGCCCTGCATTGCAGGCAGAGTTTTTACCATCTGAGCCACCTGGGAGGCCCATATTTTGGTGTCAGCCTAGTGGTAGGACTCTAGGACTCGGCGCTTCCAATGCTGGGGCCCAGGTTTGATCCCTGGTCAGGGAACTAGGATTCTGCAAGCCACTAAGTTGGGGGTGGGGTGGTGGTGGTGGATAACCACGTGGTTAAGTTCCTTGACTTCCTGGAGCCTCGGTTCCCTTACGTATAAGATGTATGTGATGACGCTACTTGCCTAATAAGGCTTTGAGGGTTAGGGGCCACTGTTGTTGTGGACTTAGCAGAGCGTCTGGTACCTGGTCAGCTCTCCACGTGTCACTCACTGCTGCTCTTCTTCTCCCTGCTGCCTGGTGTGGTCAAAGTTCCTCGGGCACTTCCTTCTCTGGCCCCTGAAAAAGCCTAGTGGTGGGGTTGTTGCTGCCTGGAATCTCCACTCCCACCGTGGTTATCAGACTGGAGTAATTTGTTTTCCTGAGAAATGGGAACAGGTTGTGGAAGTGATTCTTAAAGGGTTTGGACAGTCTTAAGGGGCACGGAGCCCTGAAGGTGTCTTCACAGCACGTGCTTCAGTGCGCCGTGGCCGGAGGGCAGTACCGTCGCCCTTTCACATAGCTCTAGTTTCCAGCTGACCTTGGCATATTGCTCTTCCTGTTGGGTGTATGTTTGACTCACGGAAGCAGGCACTGCAGCCTACGATGTGTGTGCCAGGGAGTTGCCTCTGGTGTGAGACACTGATCTCTTGGTGACCACCTCTAGGACGCGGGATTCTCAACCCCAGACTCAGGTGGGTGGAGCATGGGCCTAGGAGCTCAGATCTTTAGATTTCATGGTTTAAGGCTGGAGGGGACCTAAGGTAGGTATCTTTATCCACCTCTCCCCTTCCTCTCCTTTTGTCCCATTCTCATTAAAAAAAAATACATCAAGGAAGAATTAGGATTGAGTTCCTCATTCTTAGGTTCTAGCTGACCCGAAAGTAGGGTAAAAACTGGAAACTCAGTGTGCAGGATCTTGGCAGCCTAGAGCTTTAACCCAGAGCAGGGGGAGGCACTNAAAAATACATCAAGGAAGAATTAGGACTGAGTTCCTCATTCTTAGGTTCTAGCTGACCGGAAAGTAGGGTAAAAACTGGAAACTCAGCGTGTAGGATCTTGGCAGCCTAGAGCTTTAACCCAGAGCAGGGGGAGGCACTGTTAGTTGTAATACCCCAAATCTGCTTTTTCAACAAGGGCGTACCTTCTTACAAGACTGATGGCCACTTTGGTTTTTCAAATTAGCTGTGCTAATTCAAGATCCAAGCACAGCTATTTCTTCTAAATATGTTCCTTCTCTGTCTTCCTTTCAGTGAGACTTACTTCTATGTTCCCATTAGAAGGGAGAGATAAATTTTGTTTCAGGCAGCATGTGGACCATCTGAAAATCATGACTAGAATCAACAGAGGATTCATTTCCCATCACCCTTTCATTTCTTGAACACCAGTTAAGTAAGAGGTGTGTAGAAAAGTACTTTTGACTTAACTGTTTTCTGACCGTGGAAGGGGGCCCTGTGGAATGTACTGCAGAGGTGAGCCCTCCGCTTATTTCTAGCTTTTTTAAAAAACATGATTTATTCGACTGTATCCGATCTCAGTTGTGGCTAGTTGTTATTTTTAGTTGAGGCATGTGGGATCTAGTTCCCTGACCAGGGATAGATCCTGGACTCCTTGGAACTGCGGAGTCTTAGCCAGTGGGCCACCAGGGAGACTCTATTTCTAGTCTTTACTGAGACAGAGTGTGAAGCAACTGTTCGTCTAGATTCAGAGACTCCGCTAACCAGGCAGGAAGCCCCTGTGCTCTCCGTATTCCTTTAGGAGGGTGGCCCCAAGTCTGGTTGTGCTGTGACCGCCGCTCTGGCCCAGCTGACCCATGGGCCCAAGGTCACACACACCCAGGCAGCAAGTGGCAGGAGACCCAAGAGCTCCTCGGAACCATGGTGATGATGGGATGGACATCGCAACCAAAAATCTCAGAACAAGGAAGAAGGATATCTTTGCTCCCCTAGGAGCTGCATGTGGAAAGCAGGAGAGTTGAGTTCCTCTTATTCTAAAGGAGTGAAAGACAGCATCAAGCCTGTGGGCCAAGAAGACGTAGAGCTCCGCAAGGAGCGATGATGGGCCTTTCTCTAACTGGCTGAGCACCCAGCAGGCCTCAAGAGGCAATGGACAGCTGCCCAACACTCCTGACACGGAGCATCTTGGAACACAGTTATAGTTAATGCAAACTTTATTTATAAAAGACTCTTAAATTAGTTGTATCATGCCATGCTTTCATACAGAATACAGTGACCCTTCAGGGCTACAAGAGCTCACAAACTCAAAGGAAAACTAGTCAAGAGTTTCTAATAGTTAAAAGCTAGGAAAGATTAGGACAACTTTACAAATGAGCAATTAAAAAGAAAAAGGACATGGAAACTAGTCTGAGCTGAGGGGAGGCCCGCTGTTTACAGGTCTGTACACTAGACTAAGACACAGACAGTCCTCTAGAGAGGCAGGGTGCTGGCGGAGAGAAGCGGACGATGTGCAAAAGACTTGTGCCACAACGACTCCTCCCCAGGTCCACAGCATGATACATACGACCAGTCTGTGCACACTAGGCCTGCCGAGGCCCCGTAACTATGAGGACTCCTAGTTTAGTCAGCTAAAGCTGCAGGGCGCCAGGGGGGCAGGGCGGTTCATTTGCGACTGCTCTTTATTCTCTCCAGCCTCTTTTTCAAGTCATCAATGTTAGCTGTGGAGGAGGAGGAGGTGGTCGTGGTTCCTGAAGAGTGGGTCTGGCTGGAGTCCGGGCCTGAGTGCTGGTGCTGCTCCCGCGACTCGCGGAGCTGAGAGAGTTTGCTGTGCAGCATGTCTGTGGAGGAGGCCACGGTGGGAACTGCTGGTTTGGAGAGCAAAGATGTCAACGGAGGTCGGTCATCCTGCTGTCGAGAGAACGAGGCGTACTGTCAAGCGGGTTGGGAGGCGGCTCTGGAGCAACACACGCCGAGGCTGGGTCGCGGCCTCTCTGGCCACCCTGGCCTGACCTGCTGGTCACCACCTTCCCCACCCCACAGGAGACGAGCAGTACCTTTGTATTGTCCAGACCGCATCGCTGCCGGAGGATTTTCAGCCTCTCCAGGTAGACGGACGGCCCCACCTCTTCTCCGTTTGTGTTACCTAAGGAGGACACTGTGCTTGTGGCGGTGGGCACACACGTGACCTCCATCTGAGGGGAGATGCCTAAGGGGGAAATGTAGGCGTATTCAGATACATACCCCCTGCCCCGACTGCCCTTGTTAAATCTCCCACTGAAGCGAACAATCTGGGCCTTGACTATAAGCACTCCACCTGATGACTACCTGGAGTTGGTGATAAAAGATACTCTGAAATACGTAAGATGTACTTAATGAGAACTTCCAAAACTGATAACAGAAAAGCCCAGAATGTTTTTTTTTTGGCCTCATCCTGTGGCACGTGGGATCTAGTTCCCTGAACAGGGGTTGAACCCGCACTCCCTGCAATGGGAGTGAGGAGTCTTAAGCACTGGGCCACCAGGGAAGCCCCAGAAGGGCGCTGAGTGCTGAGCTGGGCCGCCCTTCTGCCTCCTGAGCTCTGCAGCGGTTCATCCTTGTCACCCCTGGCTGAACTGGGCAATCCAAAGAGCCCTGAGTAAATGCTAAGTGCCCAAGTAAAGAACCTAAAGGACTTTAAATACTTTCAGACTTGATTTCAACCAGGTGATACACAGAGGAACACTCTTATTCAATCAGGGAGGACAGCAAGGCGCTCAGGAGGGAGAGGAGGAAACTGAGGGGTCCAGAGAGGAGGAAGAGGAGCTGGAGCAGAGATCAATATTCTGGGAGGAGTGGGGAAAACCAGAGCCAAATCAAACCAAAACAAACTCTATCACAGTTCTATATTTCTAAGCAGAACCACCACAAAATGCAAGCATTTAAAATATCCAATTTGATATCAATGAAAAGACATCACAGAAGCCAAGAGAACTGGGAAGAAAAGCCTCTATGGCAAACAGAACAAAGTAAAGCAGGCTACTCCTGAGAAACAGGGATCCTTTCATGTACAGATGAGAATACTCTGCGGGTGAAAAGTGAAGAATAACGCAGAGATGTGGGAAGCCTGAGCGCTTTCAGGCATTCAGTTACCGGTGGGGCCACATGCCTGCGCTGCAAATGTCAAGCTTTCCCAGAAAGGACACTGGACATGAGAGACGGAGGCCCTGTCCCGATGACCTCAGCCAGGGACGCCCGCATGCGGCCCCTGACACCGCTCACTGTGCTTCCAGAAGGGACTCTGGGTCGTGGAGAGGCGTAACTTACAGGATTTAAAGACAAGACCAACTATGGGGAAAACAAAACCCAAAAAAACGCAGTAACAACAACAGAAAAACAACACGAAGAAACAAGACAAGTGACACTGCAGCCTAGAAAGGTGCGTGGTGAGAGAGAACCTGAGACGTGCAGAGGAACGGTTTCACAGGCACAGAGTTCGGGGCTAAGAGTCGGTGAGCGCCACCGCCCTTGCAAATAACTAAATACAGGACCACTGTGAGGGCTCTGCCTGGTGAGAGGGCTGCAACAGCTGGACCTTGCTTTGGTTTAAGGCTCTGGGCTATTTTTTGCCACACCTCCGAAGTCTTCCTTTTGTCTCTAGATCCTTGAGCAGTAATTCTCTAATACAGGCTTTTTTCACTGTGCGGACAGTAATATTCCAGCTTAACATCAGAACAGGCACTCACTCATATTTAGTCAACAAAATACCTACTGAGTGCCTACTATGTGCCAGACAACAAAATGGATAAAAATCTTTACGCTTGTGAATTTTAAATTTTAGCAGAAACAGACATCAACCAATCAATCTAATGAACATCATGTTTGACGGTGTGTGTCAGGGGAGGTGAAGTACTAGGAGTGAGGGGTAGGTTGCAAGCGATGGATCAGGCCCCACTGAGTGACAGATGAGAAGGAGGAAATAAGACTGTTGTGGAGAAGAGCAACCTAACCAAGAGACAGCCAGCGCAGCGGCCTTAAGAAGGTGGGTGCCTGGCACACGCCAGGGATGGCGAGGGGGCTGGTGAAGCTGCAGTGGGACAGAAGTCAGAGAGGGCAGTAGGAGGGAGACAGTCCTAGAGGGATCAGGAGGCCACATCATGTCAGACCTTTCGTGTAAGGCTTTCTGCTCTGCTGAAAGGGAGAGCCTTTGGAAAGCGTCTGAGGAGCGTGGTTTTGATGCTGTGTGTGGACGTGACTATGGGAGATGGGGCTCAGTGCTGTAATCCACGTAAGAGAAGCAGGGAGTGGCAGTGGAGGGCGGAAGCGCGGGTGGATTCCATGTTGGCAAGTCAAGTCAGAAAGATTTCTGGGTTTTGGCCGCACCATGTGGCAAGCGAGATCTTAGTTCCCCAAACAGGGACTGAGCCTGCGTCCCCGGCACTGGAAGCACGGAGTCTTAACCACTGGCCCACGTGACAAGTCCCTCAAAGGGATTCTCTGACGGAGGGGAAGAGAAAACTCAAAAGCTGGGGGTTAAGCAAACCAGAAGGACAAAGTTGCCATCCAGTGAGATAGAGAGGAATGCAACTGGAGCAGGTTTTGGGGACTACCAGGAACTTGGTGTTTGATGTCAGGCATGAGCTCTCAGCTGGGAGCAGGGAGGAGGTCTGAGCTGGAAAACAGAAAATTGGGCTTTGCTGGCATAGAAAGTGTATTTAAAGTGATGAGAGAAGACGGATTAGTTACGGAGGTGAGAGTAAGAACCCAGGGCGACAACAACATTGAGAGCTCAGGGAGGAAGAATTGGCCAGAGAGCCCTGGGGGTCAGCAGGGCGGAAGGAGGAGACTGAGTGCCCAGGCCCAGCGCAGAGGCTGTTTCCAAGGACAGCGCGCGGCTGGTGCTGGACCCTGACACGGATCAAGGCTGAGTGAGGGCTGGCCACTCTGCCTCACTGTGGCCGTTATGCCTGAGAGGCAGGGACAGAACGCAGACCCAGTGGCAGCCTGGTGGCGAGGCGGGGAGCGGCCTGAGCCTGTCCTGGAGGCGCTGGGGGAGCCGTACCTGCCGAGGTGGGAAGGCGGCCTTTGCCCTCCCTCTCCATCTCAATCACCCGAAGGCCTCTCTCAACATAGCTCTGGAAGAACTGTGAGGAGTTTTTCAGAAATGGTTCAATGTCAGCATCCGAATATTTCTTCTTGTATTCATATAACTCTGCTAGGCCCTGAAAAAGAGGTGGAGACAGATGTTAGTGACTCTTTTCCATAAAGCAGATCCTCATTTGGGTCAACCTTTTCCCTCTCACCTCCTTAGTGTTCTCTTTAGAGCCAATCTTCTTAAAAATCTCAGCTAAGAAATCGTTCACTTTGGCCTTTGATGATTTTTCATCCTAAAGACACAAGGAAGGAACCATTGGTTACATCTGAGTTATTAGTTAGGAACCAGAGGTTGGATAAGACACGAGTATCTTCTCTCAGACTTCAGCCCTTCCTGGCATGTTCCGCAGATAACGGAAGCAGGCTGCAGCAGAAGCATTAACAGTCTCAGGTTTTCAACTAAACTGGGGGGAAGTCCCTCCCTCCATTCATCTGGGGACTGGTCGATGCCTTAGGCGTGGACACAGAAACTTTTCTTAGGGACAGAAGCACACGGTGAGAGCTGATAGCTGAGAACCTCAAGCTGACTGGACTAATCCCCGAGCCTTCACCTGAGGCCCTAAGACAGACAGGCTCCAGTGGCCTCTCCCTTTGGCAAGACCACGTCTCTCAGTCTTTCAAGTCGGGACACTCACAATTCGAGACGCTCCCTTTTCTGTCTCCTTCTCAGACTTGCTCCCGGTCTGGTCCATACTGTGCTTCATCATCCGGCAGAGGTGGGCCTCCAACTCTGACTCGTTCTTGTTGTCGATCATAGTCAGGTGGTCTAGGATCTGCGGGAGAAGCGTGCGTGTTGACTGGCAGCGGCGCCGCATCCGTGACGCTCTCTCAAGCTACCCCGGGGACGGCGGCGGCTCTCACTCACCTTGGGCCCTTTCAGTTTGCACAGAGTGTGCAGCAGTGTTTTTAGGGTCCGTATGGGAAATTCACTTTTGCACTGCTTGAGCTTTTCTTTGGGGAAGACCTTCATGAAAATGTGTATATCCAGAAGAATTCTGTCCAGATTAATGCTGTTGATGGTATCAGGCAGTAGTCGAACCATCCTCCAGAGACACTATTTAAAAAGGAAATGCAAGTCAGATGGAGTCACTGAAGAATGAGGATAGCCTCTGCCACCATTTGTTTCCCTGAGCTCTGGGGTCACCTCTAAAGGATGGTCAGGGACATGCCAAGTGGCCCCTCATGAGCTGTCGGGTTCAGCTGCTAACATGAACAGTATCATTTACTTCAACCATGTCACTAGTTCAAGTGTGACAAGTCGTCTACCTGACCATCTTCATTCCTCATTCCCACACCCTAGAGCGGGGACCTTAAACGACAAGGAAATGTGGAAATTCTGTCCTGGGTATGTTTGGTTCCTGAGAGTAGTTCATATTACCTAATCAAATCTACTCTGAGGAAACAAAAATATTTTACACTGTGACAGTGCAGTAACAGAATTATGATGTTACAGATATGTTCATCTACAGTTTTTCAAAAAGAGAACAAAACATAACTCTATCCGTATTTTCCCCCATGAGAAATGAAATTTGTCTCATCAAACTTCTTGCCTTTAGATTCTAAGAAAACTGGAGACATTCACAAAATAGTTCTATCTTTTCACTGTTTGAGACCAGGAATTTTTTTAGGCCTAAACTGGGGGTATAGAAGGAAAGGAAAACTGGAGAACAACTATCATTCAGGTGTGCCTGGCTGACTCACTTTCGATCCTCTTTCCCTACACTTTAAAAGAAAAGATATCAAATTATGTCAACTTCACCTTCATGACAAGCTCTGAGAATTTGGGAGAACTGGCTGTTGCTAGGAGGCTGTCTTGGAGCAAAACAAGAAGGGCGCTAGAAAACAAACCCAACACAACAGCATTAGTAAGTTTCAAGCCTGCATCCCCGTTAAAAATCAGTGACTGAAAGGCCAAGCGCAAGCAGTCTATCCACCTGAGAAATGAAGAGCTCACGCATCAGAACTGTCCTTGATTACTCAGTCATTAAGAAAATAAACATCATCGAAGCTTTGTTAAGTTACCACTTGGTAAACGGTAAAGCTCGACGCTGTTTCTGATACGTATATCAGAAGTATGCCACTGGTAGGTAAGAAAGGAATGCACATGAAATGTATACCAAAGAGGAGGTAACTGACAAATTCCACGGTCCTATTCTAGAATATTCATAATATTGGCTGGCTTATTGAGCTGTTACCTGAACTGCTGTCTCAGGTTGGAGTAACTTTGGTTCTTGAGGAAGAGAAGACTGATAGTTTAGCAGACAAACCTAGACTTACGACTGGCCTAGTACCTTTTGGTTTCTATGCGTAGACAAAAGAGAGGCTGTTCCAGACTCTAATGCTCACAGTACAAATATACCTCAGGATGTTGGTCTGGTCTGACTTCTCCAGAACTTTCACCACCAAGAGGTTCACAGAGCGGACCACTTGCTGCCCTTCCTCCAGATCTTCAATTCGAGAGTCCAGCATTAAGGTGATGAGGCCATGCATCAGGTCTTTCAAGACTCCAGTGGAGGCCTCCCGGGCAAGGCTTTCTATCTGAAACAGCTATCCAGTGAAAATTCTATTAGAGAGGCGTGAAACTCAACATACACAAGTGAGGAAGAGAAACATGGGCGCCATAGTCTAATAAACGATTATACTGTATTTATAAAAATTCACAGTACTAGGAAAAAAATAAAGATCACTACTCTCCCAAACCTCCAGTAACAGCGAAAATTAATTGGTGTGCTTCATTCCTGTTATGAAAAGTATTTTTAATGTGAACACATACTTCACTACTGTAAAAAGATTTTATTTTTATGATTATGTAAATTACACCCTGAGACAATCATTACTGACAATCAGTTTCTGTGAAAAGTCAGCCAAGGCCCAATCATAACTGATGAAGAAACTGGCAGAAAGCAGAATTCCAGGTAGTCTGTAAGTCTCCTCACAGTAAGGTGAGCTGGAACACTGTCCAGCGTCCAGTGGAAGTAGTCAATAGCTTACACGGAAAAACCCCACAAACGACCTATGTTTCCCATGTTTCACTGGAACATCAGAACCAACTCAGGCTTGAGAACCTGGGTGGGATGAGAGACTGAAGGGAAACTCAGGCTCTGTAGAGGCAGCCTTACCGAAATCATGTTGCCAATGATACAGCTATACAACTTGATGATTTCATCCTTCTCCAGCTTCTCGTCTGCCATATGCGTGTTGTAGATGAGTCTCAGCTGCATGAACGTAGCTATGAGGAACTGATCAATATGGCCTGACATGGCTTCGGCTTTGTCTTCCTGTCTCAGGACCTCATCGATCTGGTAACAAAAATCCAAGATGTATTTTCCAAGCTTCATACTTCTAGGTAGCAGGAAGATACTACAAGTCTCTGTAATATTTATTAGCAAAGTGCTTTTAATATCTTAGCTTGAAAAAACTCAATTATTTAACATACAAATAACTAGTCCTTAGGGACTTATTCAATAAATATTTACAGAGCAAGATACTATAGTGTGAGTTAACTGCAGCTCCTATTCTAAGAGGCTTCCCATCTAGTTTAGGGGATAATAATCTTTGTGTTTAAATGCTAATTTATTAAAGAGTGTTTTTATACCCATTATGTCATTTGATTATTCCAACAGCTCTGAGAGGTAGAAACAGACAGGGCTGGATGTAAGATCTTCATTTACCAGATGAGAAAATGAGGCTCAGCAAAATCAGTCTACTTAATTCAAATTCAATACTCAAGTTTTCCACATCTTGGTCCAGATTCTTTTTGGTTCAGTAGACTGGTTGTTACTAATAGTAAAATGTTACTATGGGAAAAACACATACTTTCTATTCACTACTGTAAAAAGATCTTACTTTTATGATTACATAAATTACAACCTGAGACAATCATTACTGACAATCACAATATCCATGACCACCCTTTCCTGTAAGGATGCTTCACTGCACAACTCCATGGGGCACCATCTCTACAAAGTGCAACGTGAATGATGCCATCTTGTGTTGAGAAGCTGGTGGTCCTCCTCTAATTTCTTTATGCATGTATACCCATAAGCACATACAATTTTATATAAATGGAACAGTTTAATAACATTCTTTCAACATGGACAAAATAAAAAACAAAAAAAATATATACATGGGGGGGGCTTACTCTTTTTCCAAGGTAATTAACATCAACAGCCTGATATAGTTTCATGCTCAGAGAATCACATATAACCACACATGCACACATACATAGGGTCAAAGTTTAGGGCACTGTTTATTCCATAAGAATATTTATAGTATATACAGTTCTCTGCATCTATCTTTCCTAACAGAAAATTACAAAAATCCTTAAAGTCAACAGAAACAATCCTACTCTTAAAGGCTGTATAATAGTCCACATATAGACACACCAAAACCTAATCATTCCCTGACCAATCAACTAGTTTGGATATCTTGTCCACTATAATTTTACAATAAATATTTGTCTGTATATATATTTGTCTGTCTATATATATATATCTCATATGTATTTGGCTTTGAATTTCTAAAAAAACACAAAACCTCTTTGTGCCAAGAGTTTAACTTTTCAAGGTTGAAGGATAAAACATTTAAAATTATAATAGATATTACTACTGTTGTTTCCTTTAAAAACACACTAACACGTAATTCATATTTCTACATGTAATGTGTAGGAGTACTGGTTTTGCACTGTCTCTATCAGCTGGAAGCATTATTACTCATTCTACCTTTTGTCACTCTGCAAGTTTAAACGCGATGGTCTTATGATTTGAACGTGCATTTCTGTGGCGGCACTGCAGGTACTGAAGATCTCTGCACGTGTGTTTACTGGCCACCTGGATATCTGCTGTGACTTGCCTAGTCTTACCCTTGATCTATTTATTTTTTTAGGTTCTCTTTTTCTCAAGGGTTAGTAGGAGTTCTGTTTCCTGTAGTTATTGGTCCTTTATTGGTCATATGCAAATACATCCCACAATATAACAGCTGTTTACTGACAGTATACAGTAAATTTCTCCAAATTAAAATCTTAAAATTTTTATATGGTCAAATTTGTCTTTTCATTTTAGGTTCTGGGTTTCCTTATTTTTCAATGGTTTCCCCAAATGCCTTGGTTATTTCAAAAAATTTGGGAGGGGATCAGTTGAAACAAGTTCCCACAGAGTTGCATGCATGCGTAGTTCGCTTCAGGGTTACGTGTGTTATCTTATTTTTTAGAATCTCTTCCACATCTATGGTTAGTCCCTTTTTTACCCCGGTACTTATAATTTTTGCTCTCCAATCAGACTAGTAAGGGAATTTTAATTTCAAAGCTTTTTTTTTTTCTAACAAGAATTGGCTTTTATAATTTCCTGAATTTGAGCTATATTACCTACTCTCAAATTTTTAATTTTTCTAATTTCTAAGTGTAAGTACTAAGTTACTTTATTTTAGCTTTTCTTCAATAATAAATGCACTTCAGGCAATATATTTTTCTGAGTTCAGCAGCTTCAGTATAGTTGTAGAGGGAAATTGTTTCCTTCACTGCTAAGAGTTTTGATTTATTTTTCCTTTTTTATTTTTTAAACTATGAAAGTACGATAACACATTTACTGAAGACTTGGAAAATACAGAACAAAATTACATACAGTGCCCCAAATATTACAATTATTTTTTTAAGTAGATAAATNTCACTGCTAAGAGTTTTGATTTATTTTTCCTTTTTTATTTTTTAAACTATGAAAGTACGATAACACATTTACTGAAGACTTGGAAAATACAGAACAAAATTACATACAGTGCCCCAAATATTACAGTTATTTTTTTAAGTAGATAAATTAAGATTTTACTTGGCATTTCAATATCAAACTCTCCAAAGTTAGTAGAACAAATACACAGAAAAAGCAGAAGGATATAGTAGACCTGAAAAACAGTATGAACCAATTCAATATAATTAAGATTCATACAACTTTCATACCAAAGTAGGATAGACTTTAAAGTTCCCATGGACAATAAACTAGGAGACGCTGGACCATATCCAGGGACATAAAAGAAGGTGAAAGTTTCAAGGTCTAAAGGTGCTGAAATCATAGTCTGTTCTCTTATCACTGTGGAATTATGTTAGAAATCAATATCAAAAGATATTAATAGCCCACATATTTCTAAGTGCAGTGTGACATTTACCAGGGGAGATCTTTGGCTTAGCCATTGAAAGCCTCAATGAAGTCAGAAGACTGAAAAAACAGAGGCGTGACTGCAGAAAGTGTTTAAAAATGAGTATATTAGAAATATAAAAATGAGAAATTAATATTAAAGACACTTTAAAAACCCCATGTGTTTGGAAATTAAATGTCCACTTTTAAATGATCGGGATACCTAACAAGCCATAAAAAGGAAAATTAGAAAATATTTGTAAAAGAATAAAAATGGTAAGAGATTTTACCAGAATCTGTTACATGCAGCTGAAGCTGCTCAATGCAACTGAACACAATGCAGAATCTTGAATGAGGTATGAAGACAAATAATGGGCACGAACATAAATTTCTGTGGAATCTGAACAGAATCTGTACTTTAATCATACTGTATCATGTTAATTTCTTTCTTTTTTTTTTTTTTTTTTACAACATAGTATTTCTTTATATTCTCAGAATTGGATTAGAAGTTTCAAGCCTCAATTTTTTTTTTAAGTCACTAAGATAATAAACTTTCTAGTTTTTTATCAATATATTAGATGCCAAAATATATGGAACAATTTCGAGTGACTATAAGAAATGTAGCATTCTATTCATACTAAGTCAAACAAGTGGAATCAAAATGTTGATTTTTAGGGTGTTTTACACTTTTCAAATAGCCAATATCTTTTGTGATGTTAATATTATTTATTAAAAATGTTGCTGGGTTATCAGCAGAGAATTTAGTCAGTATATCATCTACTTTTTGCATTTGTTAAGAGATGTTAATGACTTCCGTGCTTTAAGTTTCCATTAAATGTGAGTCTGTTTCTGGGCTCTCTGTTCCATCCTGATGGTCTGTCTGTTTTTCCTTGGGCCGGTACTATGCTGACTTAGTTAATCACAGTGGCTGTCGTTGCTGCTGATACCAGTGGTGTGAGTCCTTTCTACTGTGTTTTTATTTTAAAACACTGTCTTTACTATTTTTAGGCCCTTTGATTTCCCATATAAATTTTAGAATCAGCTTCTCAACTTCAGAAAAAAAAACCTGTTAAGATTTTGATTAGAATGGCATTGAATTTATAGATACAACTTGAGGTGAAGCTGGCATCTTTATAATATTGAATCTTGAGAACACAGTATATTTGTTTATTTGGGAATGTAACAAAATAATGTCATTCAACAAAATTTAAAATTTTCTCTATAAAGGTCTTATATGTATGCTGCTTGATCATTCCTAGGTACTTAGGGTTTTATTGTTCAGGGTTTTATTTTTTTATTATGGTAAAATATATATAACATAGAGCTTATCATTTTAACTATTTTAAAATGTAGAATCCAATGACATTTATTCACAATGTTGTATAACCATCATCACTATTTCCAGAACTTTGTCATTATTCCAGACAGAATCTGTACCCATTAAAATAGTAACTCTCCATCCACCCCCCTGCCCAACCCCTAGTAAACTCTATTGTCTTTATTTGGCTACTCTAGCTACCTCATGCAAGTGGAATCATACAATACTTGTCCCTTTGTGCCTGATTAATTTTATTAGCATAACCCCTGGTGGCTCAGAGGTTAAAGCGTCTGCCTCTAATGCAGGAGACCCGGGTTCTATCCCTGGGTCGGGAAGATCCCCTGGAGAAGGAAATGGTAACCCACTCCAGTATTTTTGCCTGGAGAATCCCATGGACGGAGAAGCCTGGTAGGCT